>OX632367.1:15783842-15824832 GCA_951751655.1 Ophion costatus
TACAAACGTGTATACGGGGTGTTCTGCTATGAACGGATGACCCTGCAACTGTCGATAGGGCAGATCATGTCCTACTATATGCTGGAATTTCACTTTAGTAAAAGTCCCACGGTTTTCGAGATATTGGGCTTTACGTTATTTTTTGAAAAAAATCATCTGCTTTTGGCTTCAAAGTCGAATGTTCGAATTGGTTTGTATGAGAATTCTGCATGAGATATTTTTTCGTAAGTTTAAGTTTAGTTAAAATTTCCTTAAATATCCATTAAAGTTTCCTTAAAGTTTCCTTAAAATATCCATTAAAGTTTCCTTAAATATCCATTAAAGTTTCCTTAAAGTTTCCTTAAATATCCATTAAAGTTTCCTTGAATAGTTAATGTTTCCGTAAATAAGTTTCCTTAAAGCCTTAGGTCACAGTAAAGGGTATAAAATCATGTACGAATTTAACTTTTTATTCCCTATGAAAAAGTGATTCACTCATACAATTAATTACACATCTACTTAGTATGAATATCAAGCTGTTGGAATTTTTTTTTCGATGTACAATATGTCCGACTATTAATATTTTCTTTTGTTATCTTTTTTTTAGGCGCTCCGCGACGTGACACTTAGCATCCACAATTTTTTACCTAGAACAAAAGACAAAAATTCTCTCCAATCGACGTTAGAATATCTAGAGAAGTACGCACGGAATTAAAAAAATGTTATTTTATTCAAAAGTTGAAGGTATTTGAACTTAAGAAATCAATTTTCATTGAAAAATTTCGTTATAACTGCTCATAAACCGCTCATAAAATGAAAAGTTTTCGATTGCTCAGAAATTCCTTACGTACTTCTGTGCGAAATGCAATTCGGAAAATAACTTTCAAATTTGAAGTAAATCGAGTGAAAATTGTTGAAGTTATTTGTCAGGCCAATTGGGAAAAAGCGGTTTCGAGAAGTTTCGAGTAGTCGGCCAATTTGTACATCGAAAAAAAAATTCTAACAGCTTGATATTCGTACTTAATAGATGTGTAATTCAATTTATGAGTGACTCACTTTTTCATACGAAAAAAAAAAAACTGTTAAATTCGCACATAATTTTATACCCGTTACTGTGGCCTAAGGCCTTAAAGTAATTGGCGCGACATGTGAGGTATGTGTGGTGTGGTTTGTATGGAAATTCTGCATAAGATCTTATTTCATAGAGTTTCCTTAACATTTAAGGTTAAAAAGAAGACTTTTCTAGATAAAACAAATGACCAAGAGTATTTTTTTCAAACCGGGTCGAAAAAGGTTATCATTTGTAGAAATGGCATGCGAATAACCCAAATCAGATTATTTTTATCTCGAAAATCGTGGGCCTTTTACTAAATCGAAATTCCAGCTTATAGTAGGGCATGAGCTGACCTACGAACAGTTGCAAGATTATCCATTCATGACAGGACACCCCGTATATTCCTGGAGGCGCTTTCCGGTACGTATCTATCTGTAAATTACTATTAAAGCTGTGTGTACGCGAATCCGTTTGAACGCGAAGCCCCGCAGTGGTTCACTGTACTGTTATGTGCATTATTACCTCTCGCGAAATTCGCCCACTTCGCGCACAATACGACGAATCATACTTTGCATGTGCGACCATCAATTTGCCGCAACTACTGCGGCCGCCTGCAACTCCGGAATCCCCCCGCATAATCCACCAGAACCGCGAAACTCGGACGACCGCAAGTACGTTAAAAATGTAGGGGGGAAGGGCGGGGGAATTCTCATCGCGGATTTTTGGGAATTGTCGATTTTTTTACGTTGCACCAATTGGAAAATCCGAACAGCGCTTGTTATGCGACTCATCGTGGGGAATTCAACGTGAGCAATTCGATGGAGGTGAATGTAAATGTCAAAATTGAAGCTCTGGTGACGTGCACGTGACATTTTTGGGCAAATTAAAGTGGTGAAGATTGACCCAGGAGTGAAATACAAACATTGTTTGTGGAATGAATTGTTGAAGAAAAAATGTTGTATTTGCAAAAGTTCTAAAGGGTTTTTTCCAAGGGAGATGAAACTTTCATCGACGACAGTTCTACATGTATGATTCTATTGAGACGACGTGACAATTTGTATCAGACATGAATTATTGAATTTTCGTAATAAAATATTTATGCCTTTGGACAATCAGGTCAGGATGAATAATTCAACAAGCAATTACAGTGACAATGTTCATAGTAATTATGAATGGCGATAATTAGCGATAAATCCAATTACACGGCATGAAGAAAAAAATTCAAACCAACTGAAATGCACGCTTCAAGAACTATTTAATTACCAGTCGTGGGACTCGAGAACAGTTTCCTTTCTATATTTAATCTTATTTATTATTTTTCAAGAATGCTATGTCGAGAGGCCAAAAAACGATTTTTTTCAGAATTAATGTACAGGTGTAGAGAAACGCTCTTTTAAGGAACTATTGTGCACGTTTTACCAAAAAAAATTAAGGGGGCAGGGTTGACTAAACGATCGGTTCTTCACGATTTTTTAAGAAAATAAAATGTGTATTGCTTTATAAGTAAGTAAACGTTATTATTTACCATTTGAGCTAACTGAAATGAATTTTGCTTCGAAAAACATTAATAAATAGCTGAGCAGCTACTGCTTACAGTTGCCTCCCCAGAAATGCGCCGTAGAACGCATGGAATCATTAGAAATCGAAAAACCAAAAAAAAATATCCTCGAAATATAATGAGCTCATCATGAACCTAAATTTTAAAAAAAAATCATAAAAAAATGTTCAGCGACGTCTCAAAAAAAGTCACCTTTTATAAATAGCTAAAAACATTGTTTACATTTCAATTATTTATCTTTTTAGGCTCGTGCAAAGGAGAATATGCTGAACAATACGTATTAAAGATTTTACCGCGATAAGTTGAAAATTCGCTGAACTACATTCACGATATTTAACGGTTTGAAAAAAAAACGTGTATAAATCTCGAACTCTTCAGGCTTGATTAACGAGGTTTAATTTTATCAGAGTACCGGCCACCATCAAGTGTGCCCGACGCACCGAAAGAACTGGCCTAGATTGCTCCTCGAAACTTTAATTCCTTTTTTTTCTTCTCTTCATCACGTCACTCCCTTCAACTCTTCGAGATCGCATGTTTGCGTAGCGTTCGGTATGAAACGTGTGTTACGGAAGTCTCGAGGCCACAATATCGACTTGCATAGTTTAATGGCGCAATATCATAGCTCCCTTGATGGCTCGAGCATGCGTCTCGTTATACGTACACACACACACACACCCACACGCACATCCACACACACTCGTACGTACACACACCCACACACACACACACACACACGCGCGCACGCATACACGCACACACACACCCTCTCTCTCTCACACACACACACACACACACACCCTCACACACACCTATACACACTCGTTATATGTACACGCATACCCACACACACATCTTCACACGCACCCTCACACACACCCACCCACACACACACACACACTCACACACACACACACACACACACACTCGTTATACGTACACGCACACCGGCACACACATCCTCACACATCCACACACCCACACGCACACACACGCACACACCCTTACATGGAGACGCGTAGGTGAATGTGCAAGTGCGAATACATGGAGTAAGTGTAAAAGAGCCGCGAAGCAATGTTTTTCAACGATGTAGAAAGGCAGAAGTAGATTGTAAAACGACAGACGACCGAGGCTTATCGCGTCTGGCATCGTATCCTAATTTGCCGTATAATTTACCGTCGTCGTGTCGTCATGTAGCCGGCTCGATACACACAGTAACAGGCGTACGTAGTTCTCGGTGCTCGAGCCTAACGTTTTTCGTACTTGGCACAGGCGGTTACTCTCACTTCTTCCTCGTCCCTTTGACCTCTCAAAAGTGGAAAATCTGTCTGTCTCTTCCTTTAGCTTGCGCTTTCGATCCCCAGCGTGTATTTTTCTCGAGGTTGCGTGATCGATAATGCCTTCGCGCGTCCCCGACCGATTTTGCCCGATTCAATAACGTCTTTTCCTCTCGTTCCCCACTTCTCTTGACTCTTACTTTCCAACTGCTGAACTTTTCATTCCTTTTCATTCTCCCTCTCCGTCTCTACCTCTCTCTTCCTCGGCCTGACAGACGTTCACCAGCATTTTCCCGCAATGATGTCCTCCTCGTTTTACAAATGTTCGTTCTTCATTCCAGCAGTTCTACGTTTTTGGTCGTTTCTGCTCGAGAGGCCAAACAAAAAGATGAAAAACTGATGAAACTCGCGAAGAAGTCTTGTGTACGTTGCGTAGGCATTGCAGCTGTTCCTCAACATGTTAGGAGCACTTTGACAGCGTGACACGAAGACTTTTGTGCCACGATGGGATGTTTGTCATCACTCTGACGTTCCGCACTGGGAGATATCCTTCCATCTCTCCCTCTCACACACACCTACGGAAACACACACTCATCTTCGATCCACAAAGCGTTCTCAAGAGCCCGCTCGTCGCTATTACCGACCTCTCACGCCTCCTTTCTCGTTCTTTCTTTCCTCGTTTTTTTTTTTTGGCAGCTCTTCGGCAAATTGATGCCAGAAGATATTCGGAAAACGGTTCTCGTGTTCGTCCAACTTTTTCGCGAAGTAATCAAGATTTATATTGCAACCTGACACCGGCCAAACTTTTCGGCGGGGAAACGTTTCGTCGGCTGTGCACTATTCTCCCAAGATCCACACTGCTGTCACGAGTGGCGAGAAGGGCACTCGAGCTTGGAGAAGTCAGCGCTATACTCAAACTCCATTGTACACATATGAAATGGCAAGAAAAACCGAAGATGTGACAAGTGGAGAACATGGATGTATAGATATGGATAGGGAAGGTACATTTTGAAGACATTCGACTGTGTGGACCATTCAGAAATGGCGAACCATTGTCCCCATAATCAACGATTCGTTTGAAGAAAACCTAGAGCCCCAAGACGGCAGGATGTGCTGAAAGCCATCGATATTACGGGGTCAGAAGATCCTCTGCCCTCGCACATGCACAAATATGGGCGGCACAGCTGAAAAGGAAAAGAGTAGGTGGGGTCCCGATATTTTTCTCGTATTTCAGGTACCAACGAGTATCCCAAGGGCTCGCAAAGAGAGAAAACTAGAGAGAGAGAGACTCTTCTAGGGACTCGGAGGTTGAGGAGATCTCGAATACTTTTGCTACAGCTGGGAGAATGCAACCGACAGTAATGCGGAGGACGAGGTTCCTGGGAAAATCGGGCTTTCGCAACCCAGTCTGTCTCGCCCTTTCCACTTCGCTCTCTCAACCTCTCTCTGTCTCTCTCTCTCTCTCTCTCTCTCTCTCTCTCTCTCTCTCTCTCTCTCTCTCTCTTCGGTAGAGAATGTGTGCTTTAGCTCTTAAAGATTTATGGAGGAAACGGAAGTATTTTCCGGGGAAATATCGTCCGCGCTCGGGCGCCCACTCGTTCGGAAGCATCGAACACCATTTCTCTATGGTAACTCTGTCGAAGATTTGTGAGCCTCCCGCTCACCACATACTCAAGCTAGGCCACCAGTGAACACCAACCGGCCTGTATATTTGTCAGTATGTGCATTCGGATGGGCGTGTGTGTGTGTGTGTGTGTAGGTGTGTGTGCGTAGTTTCCTCTCGACTCCTTTTTCGGACGGCCAATTCGTTACCGAGTCCTCGCTCTTTTACTCTTCCTCTCTTTCCTCCTCTTTCTCGTTCTCGCCACCGGCAGGGCGACCACCTAGGGCACTCTGCCACAATCGCCCTTTGGAAATTACTATCGAGGTACGAGTGTGTTTGCGTGACCCGTTGTGAAATGTTTTGAAAATCCTGGGAAGTGGTGCGCTATTATTGCTTTGCTATTCAAATCGAAGCATCTTTCGTTGATTTATCGGATCTGTAAAAATCGATGTGGCTATGCTGATTTAAGGAGGTACGATCATTACTACGAATTCAACGTTCGAATTTGCCATTTTTATATGATTTTGACGAATACTTTATGCGACTATTGCCAAAATTTGAGCTACTTTGACCGTTTAGTTTTTTCGCAATAAAACTGCAAAGTCGAGCACTTTGAGTTACCGAAGCACGTCGTCTTTTGGAGACGGTCAACCGGAAGTGCGCTGATCGCGGTTTTTCTGCTCACGTATCCAACTAAACCCGTTAGAACACTGACATTCGATAGATTAGATATAATAGATATTGTGAAAAATAAGAAAGTCAATCTTCACCGTGTAGATAAAGTACTACGTAACAAGAAAGTTTCAACTTATGGTTGAAAATGGCCAGAACGACGAAATAGCACCCACAGACTTAGCAACCCAGCTTTGTTTTGAAATTTATTTGAATAGAAGCCGCCACAAAATATGCAAACAGCAATTTATGGAGTTTTATCATTTATCACGTATCAATAATATGCATAATTATATTCTGCCTATCGTGTTAATTCCGCAGAGGTAATTGAAGCCTATTTGAATAGATTTCCGGCTGATTTTTGGTCTATTTAGTCCGTTTTTTTTTTGTGGATATCTTAATATTATTATTACGAAGATTACTACCGAGTCGTTGACAATCTAATTTTTCAGTTTTTATTTGTTCATGTGCAATAAATTTAATGTTCACCACAACATTTGGCACACTACAATCGATATTACGAATAATCAACATAAGTAAACATCAATCAGAGCAGCTGTGGGTAAAATAAATTTAGACTCTTTTTTGACCCCGTGGAATGGACCGGGGTTTTCTTCGTAATGACTTCGATCGTCACCGAACAACAGACAGTCATAACCAACGGGTACGTAAAGCGGGGCTGCACTTTTCTCGCGTCTTCAAACGAGGCACATTGTTCCATCAGCTCCCGACCTTCCAAAGGCCCAAGGATGACTTGTGGATCCAACGAAGCAACCATCACTATGGTAAACTGGGAACTGTCGGGCATCCAATGATACACTTTGTTCCACGAGAAGTCGTATCGTATTTAGGCACTTCATGATTGACCTCTAGGCTCTGGGTCCAGGATTGATCAGTCGTGAGTGGTCGACTTTTCGGTGAGGATAATCCTGCGCCTATTCACATCACGACCGGGCGATAACTCAATTGTATATGTACGCGTGTGTGAAGACGTGTGGGTATACACATTCAGGCGAGATAGCCGAGGCCGACCTAGCTGGAGGAGTGAGGAAACCACATCGGCGGGTGTGATCACCCGTGGCAGTTAAAGCCCAGCATTATCGGAAACTGCATTATCAACGCGTAAACCATCCCGTCATAACCTCAATCTCGTATTTCTGTGGTATCCCTTACCGAAGCAGCTGCAGTCCTCGAGCCATCTCCTCTCAGCTACAGGACAACGGAGCCTCGGATAGCGGCACCAACTGCCTTGCCATCCACATTGATTGCTGGTCGATGATCGACCGGAAATGTAGCCTGGCGTCACTCCTACCGCGGTTCTCCGCTTCTCTCTTCCTCACGCTCTATCCTCCCACCCTTCAAAACCAACGCAGTGCCAGCGGATCTCAGTTGACGGCAAAGAGACTCGCGTCCATCCACCTTTTCTGCCTGGACGCCTCTCCAAGTCCGATGTATCTGTCTCCAGCGGCTAATCGAAACTGACGCAATAATGGGACAGCCAGACGCCCCAGTGCTATGCAGAATCAGTCGCAGCTTTTCAAACGCCCACGCAAACGTGTGAATAAAACTGAGAACGAATTGTGTCGTCGGTGCACCGACCTCAATCAAGATACTGCCATCAGTCCTAAGTGGCAATGTGAAACGAGTTAACGAGCTATCGAAGTTAACGTAAACTTGTTCATTGAAATGGAAAAAATGTCATCCAGCAAAACGACGCTGGATCTGCTCCATTTTTCCGCGTTTCCGTCAATCTCCAGCTGTCCGATTCTTGGCTTCCGCGAGTTTCGTGAAAATTCAAATCTCTTGGGGGACTCGGGTCTGTCGTCTCCGCTCAAACCACTTCAGACTTCCTCTTCTCGCGGTCTGGAGGATCGTTGAACGTCGGCCAGACTATTTTTCCTTCGCCGAATGTAGCCCTGTCGCTCGCGACTTGAGAGCCCTTTTTGGCTCCTGCTTATCGCTCCCTCAATCCGTTGATTCGCACTCGGACAGGTATCAAGCTCCTCTGTCATTGGCTGCCGAACGCGAACGGTGCGCGGGGCTTCGCGCGAAAAACGTCAATGATGTTCTCGAGGGTGAGAAAGCTCTCGGCGGTGAAACTCGTCGCGATGATTGGCAGATCGAACTCTCCGATGCGTCACTTGCCGAAGAAGACTGCAAAACGGCGACAACGAGGAAGGCGCGAACACCGCGACGACGACGAGGGACCCTCGCCTCAGTGGCACGGAAAGATAAAGAGCAACTTCGTGACACGGTGCAAGCTCGACCCAGCTCTCGGAACGAAGATATATACCTCGTGAAAACCTTCACTGGGTCTTTCCCAAACGGCAACACGTACAAAACGACCATGAGAATCGATCTGAATATTCCTCCACGAATCACCACCAACTATCCTAGGCTTCTGGAAAGAAACAACACCCATCGCCGAAACGAAACCCATGGCGCGTTTCACCCAGATATCCCTCTTTGTATCTTGCTCCCGTGAAAGTGAAGGTCATCAACGAAGCAGGCAGGCATCGTTCCGCAATTAACGGCAACGTATGCAAAAGACCGGTGACTGACATGTGGTCACCTAGAGCTGAGACTGGTGAACGTTTAAATGCCAAAGTTCATAGCTGTGCTCGCAGTCCAGCGGAATTATACAAATAGCCCGGTAATGTAAGGTTCGTTAGATCAGCGCGATTTGGCGACAACGACGTTAATCCATTAAAACGGTAGCGTATCAGCGGTACGTGGTCGCGCGGCATTATAACCTCGAAGGTATTATATTTAAACGAGAAAGCCGATAAGATATTATCAATCGTCCTTTCGTGCCAGGACGAAAGCTACGTTCGTGCCAATAATAATGTGAAATACGCGTGTGTTGTTTTACACGGTGAATTATTAGGTTAAATTCTGCACATGTAAGTATCACCCCTGTGGATCATCATACGTGGCTGCGTTTCGTACGAAGTGGACTAACTCAGTTGAACGGAGCAGTTGCGCAGCATGTGGGGTAGTTGTTCAAAAAGAGCTTTTTTCCCATTTTCACCCTTCCGCAGAGTTTTCCCATTTCTTTCGGCTTCTCCCATACGCGTGCGACTCGCGGAAAAGCTATCCTGTTTTAATTTACTGCTTATTGCGCCGCCAGATTATCCGTCGTAGTTCCAACCCTTAGTCATGCGTGCAAGTGTGTACGAAGAGGGTTGATGGCGTTGGCGCGGTAGGATTACGACATTGAATAAGTTCTCGCCGTTTTCCAACAGATGGCGTTACCAGAACTGCGTGCGGGTAGTTTAAGATGGTAACGCATCTATGAAAAAGTACTATGAGCACCTTGAAATTCAGTGTATGTTATTTCACCGAAGTGTAAACAATTTTTTTGTTTACACTTCTACACAAATAAAGAGTAACTGCGGAGTACTTTACTGCACTATTTTATTTCTTTTTTAATCTACAGGTATTTCACAAAATGCAACTATTTCATGGCATTGAAAATGTAATCAGATTTTTCGGGTAGTAAAAAACAGGTACACGTAAAAATGCGTTGGTTTTTATGATTTAAAAAAAATATTGATACATTGAGGTATACAATTGCGTTTGTTTGGGCTTGTTTGTATAATAATTGTTATCTTATTTTTATAATATATTTGTAATACAATTTTTTAATACAAACAAGATTAGAATTGAATGGGGAGAGGGCATTTTTCAGCCAATCACAGGCATGCAGCATGTCGCAGCTCCCCCACTCTACTGCAACACAGTGGCAGTGGAGTGGGGGTAGCATTAGTTTCGTGTGACATCCAGCCAACTCAGACCCCTATACCCAGCCTACCTCAACAAACATATACACTTTTAAAAGCATTTTCAATGCTAAAATCAACAGCTGAAGAACAGAGAAGTCTTGTTGAGACTTATCGCGACCATGCTCTTACGGAAACAACAAGCAGGGATTGGTTCGGACGCTTAAAAAATAATGATTTTGATGTATTGAATGGAGACACTACTTCCAAAAGACTCATATCAGACGCTAGCTAAACTTGCACAATCATTAGGAGTTTTTAACCTATCAGCTTCCAAACGTTCGAAGCCATTGGGGATGATTTTTTCAAAGTATTAACGTACACGAAAAAAACACCGAGAACTTATTCAACACCGGAATAATTCGAGTCGCCACTGACACTACGTAATTTCTCGGCTGGAACAAGCTAGGCCATGCACCACGAGGTCGATTGCTCTCGCGTTCGACCTCCCCGTGACGACGCGTGGGAGCCAATAACGCGCCGGTACTTGTACAGATACAACCCCCGGATAGCTGTGCATCACCATTATCTCGCAATAGCCACAGACTCGTGAACAACCAGAGATATGGACGATGAAGGCGAATGGCAAAAGGAAGCTGGCGAGGGTTGGAGGGGTGGGCAAGTACACGGAGGAGATAAGGGTAGGTATGGAGGGGTAGGAAAATGTTATTAGAATCCGCGAGGCTCTCGCCCTGGAACGTTGAAACTTTGATTACGAGTTATGGCGGAGATTCACTCGGACGATCCAATAATTCCGTCGCATGCCGAGTGCAAGTATGGAGGTTTCCGGGGAACAAGCGTATCGCTGGCAAAACGATCCACGGGGGTTGAAGTAGTAAAATCCTTCCACCACCAAGCCCCCTCCCCTCCCTCGCCCCCCTTTCCGCCTTCCCTTTGGGTAACCTCAACAACGCGCGACTTCAAATGAATCCCAGCATAGAATTGAGGCCGAGAGCGGCATCCGGAAGTCCGAGTAACTCGTTGGAGGTTCAGTGATTTTTGGACCGACCGGAAATGAGATAATGGCCCGGAAGATCGCGAGACTCGACGGATCTATATCGCTTCCGTTCAACGATGTATACGTCTGCGATAAACTTCGTGTAGCTAATCGTGTGCATAGGTACGAAGCTTTTATGATCTCCGGCTCGCGAGCTCCTCTACGCAAGTTCAAGTCTGCATATCCTCGGATGTTCGAAACTTTTCTGGGTCAGGGTTGCGCGCACACTCGCGCAATATATTCGTCTCGTCTAGGCCCAGTCTTTTTTTAGATGCTGAAAAATGTGCACGATCGAAATGATTGGCGAATCAAAGGAACGTTGACTCGACAGATTTTTCCCTCTCGAACGTTGAAGGACTGACGTTGACGTTCGACAGCCACTTTCGTATCCTTCTTCGACTTTGTTTCCTTCGTTCCAAGCCACCTTTTGCGACTAAGGGAAACCAATGCAACTTTTCTGATCCATCTTTTTGACGGAAAAAAAACACCCCCCACCGTTCTTCGTTACCCCGGTGAGGTGTTTGATTTCGCTAATGGAAATTAGCACGTGTAAACGATGCGCATGCACGTAAGGTTACAACGAACGCGTATACGTGCAAAATCGATGGCATTGAATCCGGCTGACCCAGCGTGAGCGTCCTCGGGCCTCTTTGTCCGATCGATTACGCTCGACCGGTGCAATACCAGGGGCGGCGGAAACGAGAGGCGGAGGGTTGAGAAACGTAAACCAGGCCGTCGACGCGCCAAGGCAGGCAGGAAGAGAGAAAGAGAGAGGGAGAGAGAGAGAGAGAAAGAGAGAGAGATGGATAGGGGTGAGAAGGAGATAGAACAAGACTGTTATAGGCACGAGCCCCCGTCGGCATTCTTGTAATTGTACTCCATTATCACTGTTACCGCACGGCTATCTTTGCAATCGCTTTTTGTTCCCTAACCCCGATCCGTTGTTCATGGACAGGTGAACACGCGAACTCGACCACGAGCGCGAGGTTACCGGTGTTACTATTATACGTCTGTTATTGCTTCGCTCATTCGTTCAATTGTGACAATAATTGCGGTTGTTTCACTTTTGATATGTATATGTACATGTGTGTGTGTGTATGTGTGTGCGTGTGTATGGGTGGGTGGATGTAATAAGATATCGAATGAAATAATTTGTAGACACAATCGTTTTTTTCGGACAGCTAGATTTTTTTAAACTACGACGTCTGCTGGAACCACTTTTTGTATGTATATATGAACAGTACTGGTAATAAGTTTCGATTACTTTGCATGATTGCAAAATTATAGAAGAATAATATAATTCATTTTGTTTCGTGTTTGGAGAAGACTCTATATAGTTCTATAATGACTGGTACTGTTTATATTGAGATATATATATATAATCGGTAGGGAAGTTTTTTATTATACGTAAATATTAAGTAGAAACATTATACATGAACATAAAAAAATTAAAGTATCATTTCGTCGTAGCACAATATACATTTTCTGCGTAAATATAAAAAAAGCTAATTTCTATTATAAGTGTCCACAATTAATTGCACCATATATATATATATAGAGAAGAATAATATAATTCATTTTGTTTAGTATTTGGAGAAGACTCTATATAGTTCTATAATGACTGGTTGACAACAAAATGAATTATATTATTCTTCTATATATATATATATACGGTGCAATTAATTGTGGACACTTTTAATAGAAATTAGCTTTTTTTTATATTTACGCATAAAATGTATATTGTGCTACGACGAAATGATACTTTTATTTTTTTTTTGTTCATGTTTAATGTTTCTACTTAATATTTACGTATAATAAAAAACTTCCTTCGATAAGAATATTTAATATAAGTGATTATAACGGAAAGGGAATAGCAAATTGCGAAATATTTTTTTTTTAATTGGAAAGCGTCCAGAATTAATCCTACTAGTGTACATGCCTTTATTTTTATTTTTGATATTCGTTATAATATTTCACCTGGGAAAATACGTTATCTCTATTTATGTATATATATTGTGTATTAGTAAAAATTCTTGAATATTATATATCAAGATGTCGAAACAAAAATACATCTCTTGCACCTTCAAACAATGTTATTAGCTCAATAAATAAAAAATATAACTTTAAAAATTAATTTGAAAAAACTGTTGAATGTAATCAAACGTTTTTGATTATTTTCAGTTTGAGGACACAGTAACAAAGAATTATCAAAATTAAAATTAGAACAATTATTAGACTTACAGTGTTTTGGAACATTTGAACAATAATTCAAAAATGTTTGCAGATTATTCTTATTTTATTGTTGATAATTTTTCGGCACTGTGCCTGCCAATTGCAAATGATAAAAAAATCGATTCCATGCAACAGTTTTTTTAATTTAATTTTTAAAGTTGCCTACCTTTCGCTTGAAAAAAATAGTAGAAATAATAATATCTCGAAAATGATTCACCTTTGCATGAAGCATTGCTGGGTTATTTGATAGCGATAAACCTGTCTTACAATCCTTCCATGGAATCGTGACCAAAGTCAGTAGTCCTGTGTGTATATATATAATAATGACGATGTGTGCTTGAAACTTTTGCCCAACTATATATATATAGTTGGGTAAAGTTATATATATATAACTTTTTATAACAATTATTCGAAAAAAAACATTATGTCTACAGATTATTTTATCCGATAGCTTAATTCATATATTATCAATATTACCAGTCGTTGATGAAAACCCCTAAAAAGGCATGGAAAAAGAGCATACACGGCGCATACACTTTTTTCATCCATTGTACACATGCACAGGGTGCAAAGTTTCGAGAGTCCGGATATTGAGATGTTCCTTGCAGTTATAAAGCATTGTTGAAAAATGTTCTCATTAGTCAAGTTATAAAACTGCTTCAGACCTAGTTTCCTTATAGAAATAATGATTTATCTGCAACATAAAAACTAGCGTAAAAATTGTTGGTATCCTGCCGGAAGTTTTTCGATGACAAATAGGGCTTATTAGTGTTGACGTGGAAGAACGATTGATCAGTAGATAACGATAACTACTTAGCAATGACTAGTAGGTATGGCGGGTTATCGTGAGCCAATCTTGACGGATCAATCAATAATAACGAAAGGGGGGGGGTACGAAAAGGTCGATAAGAGGTGAGCGTGAGTTGAAGGGGTTGCGGTTTCCATCCGAATTGCCGCGTGCTCCGGTGTACGAGAGATAAGCCGCGACGATGAGGAAGGACGACGCGTTGCTGGGTGACGAGTGGAAATAACTATAATGAGGACTTTATTCGTTCAAACGATCAGCGGAGTCGTGTCATCGCCTCGTTATGTCGTAGACCCCTTTAATTATATTCCGGAGCCTTCCGCAGGCCTGAAATGGACGAAAAACCGAGCGGGGAAAAATCGACCAGGATGGGAGCGTTGACGATATATTTTAGCAATTTTTGTACTTTAGGAATTTGCTCTGACAAATAGCTGATAGAAAAATGTTATCTTCAACTTCGCCCTCCCTCGTTCGACAATCTCACGGTCCATTATTCGTACGTTTTATTTTCAAAACTATCGCCGAGTGGTACTGCTTGAACTAAATAGCAGAAAGTGTTTTACATCAGCAAGCATAGGAGGTGCACCAGCGCCCGATACTCGGATGGGTGACCGCATCTCTACTTCTCTCTTTATTCTTATTATTTTTCCATTTTTATTTGCTTTATATATAGATTAGTTTTCTATCTTTATTTTCATTATTCTTTCAATTTTTACCGACTCAGGTCGTAGACTTTCAATGAAAATTCTGTGAAAAAAACCCTCAGGTGATTTTTCGTATCCTGAATCGGCTGAAAAAAATCGGTTATCGAGAAAAAAAAATCTTTGTAGGGTAAACCGACGAGTGAATGGACAAAAATTGATTTATATTCAAAATCAGTAAAGAATATGAATTGTCGATGAAAAGTCGAATGTTTATAATTTAGCAAAAAAATCACAGGTATCGTTCAACCCGATTTAGCAGTTTAATATCGAATTTCTTCTACACGAATTTTTTTTTACTTTGTGGTACTTGCACACCGTGTAGCTTAGCTACGATACAGCTGTGCACGGTAGGTGTTCGAAACGCGACAACAATAGTTTTTATAAGTTTTGAGGTTAAGTATTACTTTCATTGCTTGAGAAAGAATGATTTTTTTATTTTTTGCAGAATTTTAAAATAAATTCGTAATAATAGGTCAGAATCAGACACGGTTCCTGGTCTCCTGAAACCCACCTGTAGGTGGGTTTCCATTGACGCTAAAAGACACCCCGATTTTTTTTTACATTTTTCGAAACACCCCTTAGTAAAAAAAATTGGTTTTTCCCGAAAAAAAAGCGCCCCGATTAAAAAATCTGACAAAATTCCCAAAAAGTTTTGGTATTAATTTCAATTGAAGTCGTCTTCAACACAGAAAAAATCATACGCCTACTGCGGGTGATAACTTAAAATGTTTTACATGCAATCACGCTTTTTTGGGAATTTTTTCAGATTTTTAAATCGGGGCGTTTTTTTCGGAAAAAAATTTTTTTTGGCTAAGGGTTGTTTCAACAAATGTAAAAAAAAGTCAGTGTGTCTTTTGGTCAATGGAATCAGATTAAAAAAAAAATAGGTCCCACCGGCCGAATTGCCCAAATTTTTGGATGAAATTTTTTTCAACTACTGTTGAAATGTTGCCCTTTTATGTGCTTAACATTTTGGATGATTTTTTTTTTAATATTGGTGAAATATTGCTCTTTTATGATTTTTAATAAAATAATTAAAATATTATATTAAAAAAAAACAGTGAAAATATGCTTTATTTTGCTTCGAAACCCACGTAACCCCTTAAGAGTCATCGATTTTATCGGTCAATTGTTATTTCATTCACGATCGTGTAAAATAGCGCACGCGTGTGCTGTATAGGAATATAAACGTGCACCGCTGCACCGCAGTAACGACACGGATGGGGATCGTTGTGTGGCTAACCCTCCAGGCTCCTAAATTTATTGAATAGCCTGATGACGAACAATGGGCCCGGAATCGTGCGAGGAACCGAAACCGCATTGCTCTACATATATGCGTCTAGGCCATATGTTTATACGTGTGTTTGGGTGTATGCATTAATGCTACGACTATTTCGGACACACAGTTTACATTAATAGTAAACGAACTAAATGCGGGCGTACACAAGGGCGCAAATTTCACGCGTTAGAATTTCAAATCGCGGCTCAGACGATTGGACGGTCGAATGTATGGACCGAAGCAGGGGACATTAGCGAGCAGTGATTGAACGGCCAATCCGTGCCCATTACTGATTTTATTAACGCGATCATTCGATGCTAATCTCGCTGCCATCACGGCTGCGAACTCGTGAAATCCCGTGTATGCACCCGCGTTACCAGACCTGTTATTTGTGTTTGGGGATTTGTCCGTCGCGCGACCGGATGCTCCATTACGAAATTGGCATTAATATCATATTTTCCAATGGCCTCGACACCGCCACAGCACTCCAACCCAATCAATTATGTCGTACTAGAAAATATGGCATTTTCCTGCAACTGACGAGGGGCGGTACCTTCATACGCGAAAAAATTGCTGATTTTCGTGATTTTTTTTTTCAAGGAAAGATTTTTTCATTATTTTTTCAACTTTGGGTATGTTCAATCACTACTGGTGTCTGCTACGTGGTCTTTTTGTAAATGATTCATCCTTACAAATTGCGGAGGTATGGCACGGTCTTTCAAACGGTTTGCGGCGGGTGTCGTCAGACGGCGTGACACGTAGCCTCGGCGGGTTAGATCCGAAAAAACCCCAATGAAGATTCTTCTTTCATTAACACTCATTCGCAAAATATGAACCAAGAAAAAGTAAGAAACGTTGAATATCGATGAAATGGTACGCGCGGAAACAAAAAAATTGAATTTTCCGTAAACAGTGGCTACATTTTGCCATAAAAAATGATTCCTCTTTTAATTTTTGAGAACATTTAGGTTCATGTTTTAGACAATAGGGTAAAAAAGATTTACGCCAGATTTCGTCAGAATTGGTCGATAAGTTTTCCAGCGATACGTCACGTCAGTTTTGCAACTGCAGCTTAGAAGACCGCGCCGTACCATCGTCCTTGTCAAACATTGATAAAAATAAAAATACCACGCAACAACCAAAAGTAGTAATAAAACATACCCTGAATCTCAAAAATTGTAAAGAAATGTGGCTTTTAAAAAAATCATGAAAATAAGCAATTTTTTCCTCGCCTGAAGCTTTCGCCTTTGAAGAAATAAAGTAAACGTACGAGATAAATGGAAGTTCAAAGGGACAACGTTGACGGAAACCCACGTCGAACGTCATTGATAGCTCGAAAAATGATAAAACATTCAGTCCCTCGGTGCCAATACACGGAGAAGGCAGAAGAGCGGCACACAAAAGGGCGGGGGGGGGGCGAGAAACGCGAGTGAAGAAAAAGTTTGATGGAAAAATAGGGAAAAAGAGAATGAAGTGAAAGAAGAGTCGACTATTATGGGAGACACGAAGATGTACAAAAAGTTCTTTTCTGCAAATATCCCCTGTTGAACTCGCAACGCAAAGGGATGAAGGCAGGAGGACGGAAAGCGGAAAGGAAAGAGGTAGGACGAGCAAAAGAGAGAAAGGGAGCGAGATGGCGGAAGGGAGAGAGAAACCTCGCGGACCCGGATGTCGTGTATTTACTCTACAATTTCCCGGATCCGGAGTGGCTCAGCGCCCTGCTCTATGACTACGAAAGCTCTTCCTACATAGCGAGGGAGAGCTTTAATGAGCTCCCTGTGCGTGGACCCGTGCACCCTCAGCACCTTTACATACTGCATACTTTATATGAATGCACACACACACACACACACACTCTCTCACGCACTCACCCACACACTCACCCACACACTCTCTCACCCACACACACACACACACACACACACACACACACACACACACACACACACACACACACACACACACACACACACACACACACACACACACACAAACACAACCACGCACTCACGAACACACACACACACACACCCACACCCAGATTCTTTATACGTGTCTTGAACCGATGACGTTCGACGTGACGAAATCTCATCGAACTCGAGGCATATTTTCCAATTCTTTTTTCCCATCCCTCTTTCCCCAGTTCTAAGGGCGTTGACTCGATAAATTGCTACCAAAAAGCCACATTTTGCACCTAATTCACCAAAGAGGTTTTCACCATTCCACCAAGACTCAATCAAATGTAAACGAAAATATTCCACACCACAAAAATGATGAAAATTCCTGCTGCAATTTGAAAAAACAAGAAAAGGGCCTTTAGGTTAAGCCGTTACATTTACCTAGAGGCTAAAAACATACCGAAATTGCATATTTTGTTTGTGGGAAACGGTGGGTGAAAAAGGAACGCATTTTTTTCAGACGTACATGTATCGGGACCTTTTGATAAAATCGCCAAAAAATACAGAAAAACATGGCTGCCGGCAGACGACATTTTTTTCGCGATATTTGACGGTAGACACTGTCAAGCTTAAACGGTCCATGCGAAATCCAAAAACTAAACGGGTTGTTCGAGTTAACAGTAGATACGAGACATTGACGATCAGCGATTTTTTAAATGATTTTCCGTAACAACGTGACGACGTGTTGAACGTCGAGCATACAAAATATATTTAAAAAGTCGTCATTTTTACGTAGCTGTTAAAAAATGGAGATCGATTTTTAAAAAGTGAGATGGTCAAGGACCTTTAATTATTGCTCATCGTATTTTCGGTGAATTTAGAATCAATCCATCAAGTGGTTCTAGAGACACCATATCCACGGACTTTGGAAACAGTGTTTCGAGAAAAACGCGTTTAAAGTTTGAAGTACAGTGCTGCCACCGCTCGTCCAGCCGATTGTTACAAGCTGTATCTCATTCAATTTTAGGAATATTTCAATGAAATTTTTAGGGAATATAGTTAAAAGGTGGGATAAAAATATTTTTGGAAAATGCAGTTTTTTGAGTCACCTAGGTAGCCCGTTTAAAATTGTCAATCGACTCGGCAGGGACCCGAACAAATCCAAGAAAGTCTCAAGATTGCGGTTGGTCGATACTCGTGAAACGATTCCCTCGTTTGGCATGTGCTCGACTGATCCATTGAATGACTATCGGTCGTAACGGCGACCGATTATACGCGATATCTTTAGCACGATACCGGGTCGTGGCGGCGGGGATAAAATAGAAAATCTGGGATATGGGGCATATCGGTTGAAGGAACGCTTCGCACGAGGCCAAAATGGGTGCGCATGAAGAAGCCAACTCGTACCGGCTGGTACAAATTGCGCTACTCCCTGGCCGAAGATTCTTCGATGGATTTTTTTTATATATATATATACATACAGGGTGTCCTGTTATGAATGGATAATCCTGCAACTGTCGATAGGTCAGATCACGTCCTACCATATGGCGGAATTTCAATTTATTAAAAGTACCACGGTTTTCCGAATTTTGGGCATGATGTTATTTTTTGAAAAAAAAAAATCAACGCCTTTTGATTTTTCGCATGCCATCTCTAAAAATTATATGAATTGACAATAACTAAGCAAATTTTTTAAGTAATTGGCACACGATATGCCTGGTACATTTTTGTTACACCGCAGTCTATCAAAGTCAGATGTTCGAATTGGTTTGTATTAAAATTCTGTTCCCTTAAAATTGAAGGCTATAATGACGACTTTTCTAGATAAAACAAATAACCAAGAGTATTTTTCTAAGCCGGGTTCAAAAAGTTATCATTTGTAGAAATGCCATGCGAAAAAACCGAAAGCACTTTTACTAAACTGAAATTCCAGCATATAGCATTATCTGACATATGGGCAATTCCAGGATTATCCATTCATAACAGGACACCATTTATATACATATATAAATACACATCAATATTCTTTGACATGCAAGACTTCAGGTCAGAATCGAAAATATCGAACGTTCAAAAGAGTTTCAGGACAGAAATGAATCTCTCCATTTCAACCGCAAGCTCGTGTGCTTATTGGCTCCGAGCTTGTGTCTCTTGTCCATAAATTGAAGGCCTTCAGCGATCATATATGCCTGGCAGCAACGGAATAAAAATGATGTAACGGTGGCCTGTCATCGAATATCATGAGACCAGAGACGTCACGTAACGCCCAACTCCCGGGCTCCCATTTTTTTCGCAAGCGTTTTATCAAAACGTACTTTCGCGAAAATGGCACGAGGTGAAACGGAGGTAATGACACTGCAGATTCCACCAAATCGCATGAGGAATCACCCCTGAAGGTTCCCAAATCGTTGAAATATTTATGAATCTGGTGGCGAATCGATGCAGCATCGTGGAGGCACGAGGCGACTCTTGGAAGTCGTAGGACACGAGAGCCAGAATTTTCAACCCTTCCCTGAGGGGATATTACTGTTTTTTTTCGCCCAAACTTTATACACGCGAATGAGGGAGTTCAATTCGAAATGATCATCGAACTACTCAATGATCGTTTTCAATCCGCTGATTTTGAAATTTGTCTCCGTAGCCTTGCGGCCCTTTGCTGTGCGATCTGTTCACCAAAAGGTGGGATTAAAACCACCGAGTGTGGTATAAAAAACCCATCACCGACTTTGAAAACGTACTTCCGAGAAAAAAGCCTTTAAAGCTTTCGTAAACGTAACAGCCCATAAATATGTTAATTTTGATCCGATCACCTTGAAATTTTCGTTTAAAAAAGGGATATTGAATTAAATTACTAAATTGTTTAAAAAAGGGATTTTTTCAAATTTTACAACTAGACATACCCCCTTAAAGTGAGGGCGTGAAATGATCGAATCAGAGGCGGAGAACGGCATAAGTAAAATTGAACGCTCTTCGTCAAACGCGAGAAGGGTAATATTTTTTCCGTGGTGCGTTAACGGAAATACACCCACATATACATACAGGGTAAAAAATGTCCGGGATAGAATAGGGCGAAAAAAGCTAGCTTGCCGCCGGGGGAGCTCGTAATCGTCGACGTATCCGGTTCCGGCGTCCTCGCTTTATCTACCATCACACGTACACGTATATTCGTGTGTATTCACCACATCATCCCTACACACGAGAATAGAATAGGGCTTAAGGGGGAGAAGGGGGGGCAGTACCGCTTGTCGTTTCTTAAATACCGCAGGCCTTTAGACTTCAAAGTCTTAGTCTCCACTGAGCTTTTTCCTCCCTTTATCTCCTCCCTGTCTCCTTCCGTTCCTCTCATCGCGACTTTCCGCAGCATCTTTCCAAGCTCTCGTCTCTCTCCCATCTCCGGACGCTCGTTCGTTTTTTCCAGAGTCTTGACTAGGGCGAGACTATATTCCCATGTCGCGAGCCGAAGGGGGTAAGAAGGAAAGAAGGAAAGCTCGTGCAAACAGCCCCTGAGACGATGCCGGATTATCCAGCTTGACTCGACGCAGTCTGGAGAGCAGGCGAATATACTCATTTTCCTCCACGAGTCTGAAGACTTTACATCCGCATCTCCCCCACCCCCTTCCCCCCTTGCGTAGATCGCCCGTCGACTAACCAAACGTAGGATTTTTGTTCTCCTTTTTTCATCAATTTCTTTTTTTACTCTCAATCTTCGAAACGTCTGAAAGGCGATAGAGATACCCCCAGCCAGCAATTAGCTGGACGCTTGATCGAGGAAAAAGAAAAGAGAAACGCGGGAAAAGGGAGGAGGAGTAGCCGAACGCGAGGTAATTGTTACTTATTCTATTATCCCTCTTACGAGGGAGCCTCGACTGTTTACGCCTCTTGTTTACTGCACACGGTACTGCACCGAGTAAACCGCAATGAGGCTTGCGACCACAGAATTCCAGCTCGGGCTCTCTCATCCAGCCATATAATTAAGGTTCATAATTAAACTCGGCACGCTCTCTGGCTTTTGAATCTCATTTAAGATACATACTCGACGGTACGTATACTTTGACAGACACGCACACATTCGTGCATACATTTATATGCGTCTACGTATATAGAGCCTCTAAAATGTACTCGACGCGAACTCCCTAGGGTAAATGAGAATACTCTTGCTACCCCATAACTCCATCCCGCGTATCGAAGTTGCGGCGGAGGCATAATGATATTTTTCGGTGAAACTTCGACGGTTCAGTTCCACCAAGGTCTGCGCGATGAATCGCCGGAAGGTGATAATATGGCGATAATTAGCAGGGCATGGGAGAGTACACTGATCTTTTGCAGGGTTGGGTCCTTGCGTTAGGCCAAGTAGCCACGAAGATAAATATGAATTGCGTTTCAGTAACTCCGTAGGATCGGTTTAGTTTGATTCGATTTAGTTTGATCCAAAATTCTAATGGAACAATGATAGTAACAACTTGCAAGTTATCGGAACGCCAGCGATTCTTATCTACCATGAAACCCTCAGGATATCGTTTGCTGCCCAGCAAAAAGCAGCAGCACTTTAGTAACGTACTACCATCGGTTTGGTGATTCAACATCCCACTGGACAGATGCTGATAACAACTAGTAAGGGGCCAAAGTTCCACTGCATCTGATCACCCATGAAATAGCACCTTCAAGCTATCGTTCCGGGCATAGCAAAAAGGAGCAGCACTTCAGTAACGTACTCACATTGGTTTGGTGATTCAACATCCTACTGGACCAATGCTAGTAACAACTAGTAAGTTATCGAAATGCGACCGCTTCTCAT
The DNA here is from genome assembly GCA_951751655.1 of Ophion costatus. Classification (NCBI taxonomy): domain Eukaryota; kingdom Metazoa; phylum Arthropoda; class Insecta; order Hymenoptera; family Ichneumonidae; genus Ophion; species Ophion costatus. The sequence goes on from OX632367.1 coordinate 15,806,475, forward strand.
CACCCATGAAATGGCACCCTCAGGCTATCGTTTCCTGCAGCAGCACTTCACCAACCAACTAGCATCGTTTTGGTAATTCAACATCCCACTGGACCAATGCTGGTAACAACTAGTAAGTGGCCGAAATGCTACTGCTTCGCATCGCCCATGAAATGGCACCCCCAGGCTATCGAAAAGGGTGACGTTTAAAGGTGACGAAAAGGAGCAACACTTCGGTAACGTGCTACTATCGGTTTGGTGATTCATCATCCTACTGGACCAATGCTGGTAACAACTAGCAATTTACCGAAATGCCGCTCCTTTTCATCACCCATGAAATGGCACTCCCAGGCTATCGTTCCCTACATAGCGAAAAGGAACAACACTTCGGTAACGTACTAATATCGATTTGGTGATTCAACATCCTACTGGACCAATGCTGGCAACAACTAGTAAGTTGCCGAAATGCCACTGCTTCTGATCACTCATGCGCAGAAAAAAAGCAGCAGCACTTCAGTATCGTACTACCATCGGTTTGGTCACTCAACATCCTACGGGACCAATTCTAGTAACAAATAGTCGGTTACCGAAATGCTACTGCTTCGCATCACCCATGAAATGGCACCCTCAGGCTATCGTTCCCTGCAGCAGCACTTCAGTAACCAACCAGCATCGTTTTGGCGATTCAACGTGCATCAACGCCATTGACGACTAGTCGGTTACCGAACAGCTGCTGCTTTTCATCGTCCGTGTAACGTCACCGAAAAGCTGTCTCTTTCAAAGCCCAGTCGTTGCGATCAGGCGTGTGTGCGCTGAGTGGTCATCCGGAAGTGGATGTCGTCGAGGTAGAAATGCCTTGCAAAACACCGAGGCAACACAGCTGAAGACTGCGAACTTCGCACTTGTGCAAACACCCCTGGAGCTGTTTACAAGACCGCCTGCGCGCTTCAGCCCGAGCTTGCGCGCTCTGTGCATCTCGGAGGAATATGAATCTACTCGGGTTAACCTGCTGGCACTCTGTGCTCTGCTTCTACATGTATACGTGTATATATGTAGGTTATGCACGTATATGGATGCATGGACCGCGTTCTGCGTCATAACCCACATAGAGGCCGTCACACTGAGCGACCCAGTGACGTCATACCGCACGTACATGGACACTTGCACACGGACACGCGCACGGAGCTTTCCCATTTCGTCTCCGCTCTCTCACACCTTGTCCCGCCGGTGCACGGGGCGCACTCTTTTTCACCGCGGGCTCGTGTCTATTCACGGAAAAGGCCAAAGCCACCCTGCTCTTCGCTCACCGATCTCCCCCTATATCCGTGCGGATGAGCTTTCGCGCTCCAAAAACACTCGTGTATACACCTCACCGTCTCACCGCGATTCTCCGCGTTTTTCTTCTTCTTGTTTTTAATTGTTTCCGCTTCTCAAAACGGCCCCGCAATTATAGAACTCGAACGCACAACCGATTCAATGAAGCAATGTGCTTTTCACGATATCGTTATCAGCAAGTACCGTCGATTGATCCACGAAAAGCTTTTGTATCGCGGACACGATACTGCGACAATTTCACGATGCACCGAGGATAGAGTTCGATGTGTGACGCTTGAAAATTGTCCACCCTCGATCAATGTATTTCGTGTCATTGTTTCGACATCGTGCTATTGTTTTTTTCTTCAAAAAAACAATTATCAAAATTGGACCTTTGGATCATTGTCAAATATGATTTTTGCCAAAAAAAAACAATGACATCGATAATGGGTCGATTGACATCGTTTTTTTTTAGCGTAGTTTTAACGGGTTACGCTTAGTTGTAACAGTCGAAAATAGCTTATTTTTGGGATTTTTTAATTAAACATCGTGATGATGAATTTCGACACAAATGAAGTATTTGAAATAGTATCATTTTAAGAAGACTCAGTAATTTTTTCGTGAATACGTATTTAATTATAATCGATTTACAGATGATGTCCGGGAACCACTTCTCGAAAACGTTTTTTGCGTCAAACAATGGAATTTTCTGAACCGGCTTATATAAACTCAAAAAAACAAACAGTTTCGTTAACACATTAGTTTATCCTATGATTAATTATGGAATGTTCTATAAGAAATTTCCAAAATGTCAAATAAAAATATATTACGCGTATTTACAATGAGAGTCTTGATTTTTGGAAAAAAAACGGGCATTTTTCGGTCGTCAAATTGAAAGTATATATTGAAAAAAAAATACGTCGACCAAATACTATACCTCGCATATAGAATAAACCCTAAAAATATCTGAAAGATCGCTTTAGCAGTTTTCGACATATTTTGCGCGCTAACTTTAAGAAATAGAAAGATGCTATACTGTCAAAATACATTGGTTTTGAAAAAAGTGATTTTTCGACGGTCACTACTAGGCATGACCCATTAAAAAATCTTTGTTGACACCGACCAATGTTTTTTTTTTTTCATTTTATTTATTCATCGCCTACTCTTTTTCAATTTTATGAACAGCTCGCATCGCAATTTCAGGTCATTTCCAAAACAAATTTGGTTTCTCCCTCCTTCAAAATTTGTCCGAGAATTCGTTCACCCTCTTTTCTACGTGTGTATAGATGTATAGACACGCATAAAACAGGGCGTATTTCTTGCGTTTATATTTTTACACCCGTTTTTCCTTCCGCTCTTCGATCAGCATCAGTGGCTCAACCCTCGCAACGTTCTCGAGTCCTGTACTAGGCTAGTTGTGACAGCTCGGTCGCGATACTTTCCTGTAGGCGCAAGCGCTCGGTTGGACTCAGCCGAGAAAAGAATACAACGTTCAGAGGCCCCGCCAGTAATAACCGCAGAGAGAGCCCCTGATCTTCGTGCATGTATTTTAGTACCTATGTATATATATATAGTGCATATATATATATATATATATATATATATAAGGGTGGTTTTAAAAAAAAATTGGGGTACTCAACGGAAAATGTTACTACGTTATGAAAAAGTGATTCATACAAAATTTGAGAGATCTAAACATTTTTTTAGGTAGTGCTCAAACGACTTTTAATATTTTTTTTCGATTTTTCGTCAATTTTTTTTCTTCATGTGTTTTCTTACTCAAAACATACTACTCCAAAAAAACACGCATACTTGTTAGACGTTCAGTAATGTAGACACCGTGTTCTTGTTCATCAAGTCGTTGATATAATTGTCGCAACCGAATTAGATATATTGATTCGTAATATGCAACTAAAAATTGTTTATGGCAAAACAAATATTTAAATAAAAATTGTGTATTGGTACAGGAAAAACTAAATCAAGACTTCCATTGGATCACGCACCAGCGTTTTCTGCATCGAGATAAAAAAAAATTAATACTCCGATAATCATGAAGAAAAAAACATAAAAAAGGCGTTTGAGCACTCACTGAAAAATTGTTTAGAAGCCTCAAATTTTGCAAAACGTTCTTTTTCTCAACATACTTCAATCTTTCGTTGTGAAAAAAAATCGATTTTTTTTAACCACCCTGATGTACATGTATATATAGGGGTGCGTATATGTATAGACGCATGTAGCCACATATGTAGCCACGTCCTATCACTGCTTTTCACTCGTTCGTAAAATTCACGTTTTTCCACTCAACTGATAACCAGCTAGCTTGTCGATTCCTTTTTGTTCCTTACTCACTATCGTTCTACTCGTGAATATTTATGTATATGTGGTACATACGGTCCTTATCTCGAATTAGGTTTTCAATTGATCCTTTGCGATTTTGTTAGCGCCTCTTAAAAAATTAATGCGAGAACCGCGAAGCCCAGGGCACTTTTCAATCTATCGTACTCGTCTCTTTTTTTTACGAAACCTGGAGTTCCTTTTTTATTGAGCGATTCGATCGAGAGGAGTGCAAGGATGTGAGAAAAGTTGGTGAATCCCATCGGCATGAAATATGCACAAACTCTCGTGACCCTTGGGACCGTTGGGGTGAACGAGGATTTTATTATGTTTTTATTTTTTTGAGGGCTGAGCCCGATCCTGACGGATGACTATGTAAGTCAAGCGTGGGGCCAACTCCTCGATCGACGTTTCGACGGACGATCGACGAAGAAGTTTTCTCGTTCTATCTCTCTTTCTCTCTTTCAATATATATATATATTGATTTTCACGATAACTTCGTTCTTATTTTATCCTTCTTCGGTTCTCCCTATCTCCCTCTCACCCTTTCACGCCTCATCTATCTACAGTTCACCGATCATCTTTTCTCCAGCCCCGAGAGATCCAGCTGAATAAATAATAGACTATATTGCAAGAAAAATAAATACAGCGCCACCTCGCGGCACAGCAAGTTTTTTCATTCCCCCGTATGAGAATAGAATGGAAATAAAATGTCTATAGAGGAAAAGCTGCGGCATTTTTTCACGATTGTCATTTTTTTCTGCAGTGACAAATTTCTGTGGAGAATCATTAATAATTGGGCGATTAATGAGCATCCGATCATCGTAATCCAAACGACAGGCTTTGAACAAAGTTTATTTTCCGCTTTTTTTTGTTTTCCTCACTGCGGGAGAAATTTTCCATCGATTCGCTGTACCGTTATTTAATTTTTATTCTGAATTCTCGGGCGTGATAGAATTAATAAGTCGATGTGGGCAGCGCGAAGAATTCAGCCTGTTTTATCACCCCGGGAGAAAGTCCTGAGAGTTTGCACACCTCCGAGCCACGTTTTCCGTTAGCGATGCAGCGCATGCGTGTGATATATAAATATACACACACAAACGCACACAAACACACACATACACACACACACACACACACACACACACACATATATATATATATATATATATTTATTTATATATATATAAATATTATATTATATTATATATATATGTGAGGTATACCACGTGAATCCGGTGGACTTTTGCCCTGACCCCCGCCAATTCGATTTGTTTTTTATCTGATTCCATTGACTCTAAAAGACACCCTGATTTTTTTTACATTTTTCGAAACAACTCTCAGTCAAAACATTTGCTTTCCGGAAAAAAAACGCCCCGATTTAAAAATCTGAAAAAATTCCCAAAAATGCGTGATTATATGCAGACATTTTCAAGCTATCACCCGCAGTGGAAGTATGATTTTTTCGTTAGCAGTCAAAAAGTTTTGGTATTAATCTTAATTGAAGTCTTATTCAGCACAGAAAAATCATACTTCCACTGCGGGTGATAGCTTGAAAATGTTTACATATAATCATGCATTTTTGGGAATTTTTTTCAGATTTTTAAGTCGGGGCTTTTTTTCGGGAAAAATTTTTTTTTGACTAAGGGTTGCTTCAAAAAATGAAAAAAAATCAGGGTGTCTTTTAGAGTCGATGGAATCAGATTTTTAAAAATTAATCGAATTGGCGGGGGTCAGGGAAAGCGTCCGCCGGATCCAGGTGGAATACCTCATATATATATATATATATATATATATATGCAGGGTGTTTGATGAGAATGGACAAACCTGCATCTGTCGATAGATCAGATCATGTCCTACTGTATGCTGGAATTTCAGTTTAGTAAAAATCCCACGGTTTTACAGATTTTGGGCTTCATGTAATTTTTTTTAAATCGCCTATTTTTGCTTTTTCGAATGCCATTTCGACAAATGATACGAATCGACAATAATTAAGCAACTTTTGTAAGTAATTGGCACGATATGCGTAGTACATTTTTTTTACACCGCAGGCTATCAAAGTCAGATGTTCGAATTGGTTTGTACAAAAATTCTGCACAAGATCTTTTTTCATGAAATTTCCTTAACATTTAAGGTTAAAAAGAAGACTTTTCTAGATAAAGCAAATAACCAAGAGTATTTTCTTTAAACCGGTAAAAAAAGTGATCATTTGTAGAAATGGCATGGGAAAACCCAAAAGGAGATGATTTTTATCTCGAAACCCGTGGGACTTTTGCTAAACTGAAATTCCAGCATACAGTAGGACACGATCCGACATATCGACAGTTGCAGGATTACCCATTCATAACAAGACACCCTGTATGTAGGTATAGGTATAAAGAGCTGTCTGTGGAAATAAATGAAGAGCGAGAGCACCGAACAAGCAAACGCCGCGAGGGGAATGAAAATCCACGGGTCAGACACGTTTCTCCACGGATGATCCGTGAGGTCGAAAACTCTTTCGCCTCAAAGAAAGGGGCAGAGAAAAAAGAAAGTTCATCCGGGTCTCGGAGGTACGAAAGCTCTCGAAACTTATAAATTACGCGATCGAGTTTAAAGGAAAACGTCAAACACTCGAGAAATTCTGTTACGACAAACGACAGATTCGTCGAAAGCTCCCTCTTGCTTTTTTTTCGTCTCCTTGTCCATTTCTCTCTGGTCTCCCTCGTCAGAGGAGGAAAGTAACAAACAACTTTTTATCTGTAAACCTCGAGGAAAACTATCGTAGCCGCTTCTCATAACTCTTGGAAGAATTTCCAAGTACAAAACGCGAGGCACAAATTTCCTTAATAAATAAAAACTTCCCTCTCTTCTTCCATACAGCGGAAAAGACAAGCTCTCGCGAAGAGATTTCTCTCCGTGCATTCTTTCCGCTGCCCCGTTACGTATTTTCTTTCGAGAATTTCTCGTAAATATTAACTTGACGCTGAGTCGCCTTGGCCGTTTCTCTCGATTCGCGGGTCAAGGATTTTTTTTTCGAGATCCATCGTGCACACCGGATGTTTTTGCCCGGAGGCTTGGTCCGGATATTTCCGGCTGAAATAATATCGAGTTCGCGATATCGTCGGGTTGCATTCGCGGAGCAAAAACATTGGGACCGTATTCGTTCGACTTCGCTTTTCGCATCTACTTCGTTCGCAGGTTGATTTTTAAAAAAATGCTCGCGGCAAATTTGAAAAAGTAAGGTTAAAAGTGTCGTTGCTTCTCGGCCGATGAAACAACGCGAAAAATTGGAGTTCCTCATCCCAGCGTTTCCCCGTGGAAGAATTCAGCCAGGGCTTTGACTAGGCCCCGATTATTTTTCCCTTACCCTGCAAGAGTCCTAACGTGGCACCCGACCAGGTCCCTTGGAGGCCGGCCACACTTTGTCGAGGAGGGCCTAAAGAGGCTTACGAATCAGGGCCCGACTGGGTGCCTCAACAGAACCCGATCGAAGCCATGAAGCGACCCTGTTACTGCTCTATTGCTGCCCTCCTAATTTCTCTCACGGGTCGCAACAAAATTTGGCAGCCATATTGCGGAGTCCCGGAAGTTCCTCCTCCAAACGCAAAGCCGCCTTTTCCAGCTTGTCCCAAAGCCTCCCGCTTCCCCGTAAGGGGCACGATTACTGCCAATCTATCATCACCCAAGTATATCCCGAAAATCGATTCGTCCTAATCGCAGACCGGTAATTCCTCGTAAATTTCAACCCCCGTGCGGAAAGCCGAGAGCAGCACGGGAAAAGTAAAACAAGGACAAAGAAAGGTGGAGGACCGTGGAGAAAACAAGGGTCGGTGAGGTATGTCTACATGCATCGAGCTGAAAGGAGGCGAAGGGGCGAGTTCGAAGGAGCAAGGGAATTCGATGAAACTGAAGTTTCGTCGGGCTGTGGAGGAGAGAGGGATTAAGAAGCTCGAGGATTACGGTCGACTCGCTTCGATTCCGTAAGGGAGCTCAAGACCGATCCCATTACTGCAACAACTTCCCAGTCTTGGAGGGGTAGCATGCTTGGGGGGGCTTTGGCAAGAGCTCGACCTGGACACGTATTGCGATGTTGGATAAGTTTTCGCTGATTTTTTCATGAACATTGATGCTTTATTCAAAGATATCATTCCCAATGCTTTCAAACGTTTGGAAACTGTCGTGTGATCAAGTCCTAATGATTTAGTTTCATGAATTAGTGCCTCCGATTCAACACATCAAAATCGTTATTTCTAAAGCGTCTGAACGGATCTCTGCATATTGTTTTTCGATTGAATTCTGTGTGCTTCAGCTGCAGATTTTGTTTTGAATAAAGTAGTGCAGTAAGATTGCCCGCCGACGCTCTTTTTGGCAGGAAACTCGACATGCATAACACTATGAAAAGAAAAGTTGTTAACAACAACAAAGCTGGGTCATGTTCGCCAAACGCATCAGCTGTTACTCGCGACGTTGCTAAGTCTGTGGGTGCTATTTCGTCGTTCTGGCCATTTTCAACCGGAAATTGAAACTTTCGTGTAATGTAGTGCTTTAACTACACGGTGAAGATTGATTTTCTTATTTCTTACAATATCTATTATATGTAATCTATCGAATTTCAGTTTTCCAACGGGTTTAGTTGAATACGTGAGCAGAAAAACCGCGATCACCATACTTCCGGTTGACCGTCTCCATAAGATGACCTGCTTCGGTAACTTGAAGTGCTCGACTTTGCAGTTTTATTGCGAAAAAACTAATAGGTCAAAATAGCTCAAATTTTGGCAATAGGCGCATCAAGTATTCGTAAAAATCACATAAAAATTTCAAATCCGAAAGTTGGATTCGTGGTGATGAGTACCTCCTCAAAGCAGCCAGATGTGCTGATAGCCGTCGTTACATAGGTATGCCGTGTGCGAAATGACATTTGTAGGTAGAGTGGAGAAACTTGCACGCCATGGTTAGGAAAGATGGAAGAGCGAGTAACTCAGGACTCAAGTTACCAAGAGACCTTTGACGCAAACTACTTCCTGCGAATCCAACTACGAGATAAAGAGCCGAGATGCAACATTCCCCAACAGGCATCTTACATTCGATACGCCCAGGAGATCCTATTGTCAATAAGACATCCTTGTACCGTAACTGTAGCTGACACTCGTCCTCCTATTCAGCCAGTCTTCGCATCTGCGTCCCAGATCCACCTACGGTCGAGTATCCAGCTCGCGTAACACACACCGAATTACAGCCCAGGTGAGGCACCACTGGTGCACCATCACCGACGACGACAATCGTAGCAAGATGACACCAAGATTGGATATTCTTGCCTGCTAATCGCAACCCAGTGTGTTACGGTTCCCAAGCCCCGGCCCAACAAGCCAATCTTCTCCGATCATGGGTCTGCGTCAAAGGAGATGGGTAGCTGAAGAAGGATTGGAAGGCTGGATCGAGCAAATCCTGTACCGACTCTGGTCGAGTCTTCCGGTGAATTGATCTAACGAGGTCTCGTTTGCGGAAAAATAACGACAGGTGGGCAGCAGATGGGGGAAACGAAGGATCGTCGTCCATGGAAAGCAGCATTGGCCTGGACCCAATAGGGTTGGGGTAAAGAACCGGGATGGGGTCTCAAGCCCACAAGGGCAAACGAACGAACATTAGAAGTAAAATCGAGACTTCGATTCAAAGTCCATGAAATGAACTGAAGTACCAGCAGAAGGCGGAGAAGGAGTTGTATCATTCCTTTTTTAAATTCCCTTCTTGAGGTACGAAATAGGGAAAAATGGGAAAGCCAAGACTGGACGAAATGCAATTACCACTGGCATCTTTGTTCCCCCCCCCCCCTCTCTCCTCTATCTCTCTCTCTCTGCTCGCATCACTTCCGCTCTTTACTTCGTATGAACCCATCTTCAACTCTTGGAGAATCGAATATCGAGTTGATTTTCTTTACCGTTGTTCCCGAACTTCCCTCACGTTAAGGGCAGTCCAATCTTCTCCAATGGAGCCAGTACGATGTTCAATACTCCCGAGTTTCATCCTGCTCGACGATCTTTAATTGTCCATTGACTTCTTGTGTTTACACTGCTCTGGCTCCCGATGATAATGGAGGACGGAGAAATCGAACAGAGACAGGGTGCAGAGAAAAATTGAAAGAGGGAGCGAAAGATGAGAAGGCTAGTTTACCAATAATTCTTTTTTTTTTTAATGGTAGTTCATCGTTTTTCAATCTCCAAAGAGAATTTTCGATTTTTCGTCTTTTTCTTCAAATATTTTATTAAAAATTAGCATCTACAAAATACACCTACATCTCGTATGCATTTTCTTGAAGTTCATTGAAAAAAGGCATGAACCGTCATTTCGTAAAATATCCGCGTTCAAACTCAGAATCTGAATATAATGGGGTAAAGAGCAAAAGGGTTGATAGAGTCCTTGACATTTTCGCGAGCAACGTTCGAGTGAACGAGACCAGGACGAAGAGATACAAGATTGATCGTTACCATCGCCTAAATATATTTTCATGTAAATAACAAGCCTCCGCATATTTTCAGCTCAAACGTTTTCGAAAGAGAAGATTTATGGATCGTATGGGAAAGCCTATCACGAGGTTCGCGATCGTTCGTGGATACACTCGAGGACTTAATTCAATTTGCGAAAATGTCATTGGACGACCTGACCTTTATCCTCTTCGTCGACAATTTGATCCTCCCCCGCATACTCCAAAAACAGTTTTTCGAAGTCACCATCCTCGTATTTGCATCTATACGAACTCGCGGCGCCTACGACTGCGCATTAAAAAGCTCTCGTTGGATTTCCATCAATTTGACGTGAAAAAAATCGACATTTCGAGGTACCGTGGGAGACGAAACAAAAAATCTAGACTCCGTTTCACACGTCTCCGTCTCGAAGTAAACCCGAACAGCATTTGGTCTGGAGGGGTTGAAAAATGAGACCGAGCTGCAGTGGAAGGTCGAAACGGAACGACGAATAGAAGAATGATGAGAGTCATTAGCCCTGGATTAATTATTCGAGGGCGGTACAATGAAAATGCACCGAAGTTTACGCGGACTCGCCAAGCAGAGGAAAGTAAGGGTGTTCTTCCGAGTCACCCTCAGCTATATAGGTCCGTGAATCAAGGGACTACACCACTGTGACAGGCCGAAGAAAAGTATTTTTTCGAATTTTTGTTTGTCTACTAAAGAAGTTATTTAGTATTTGGAAAAAAGCTAAGTTATGAAACTCACTTCGATAACTTGACAATGGTGAATCCGAAAAACAAAAATAAAAAAGTTTTGCAGCCTACATAAATGTCTTTCCCGATGTACGCAGCCGTTTGTGGAAAAACAATCGATTCGCAAAATGGCGGGGGCTTAAAAAATACTAAATAAAAAAACAGCTACTGCAATTACGGAAATTTTTATTTATTTGAAAATCGAAGAACTCAAGCTAGAGTTATGATTTCGCTCATATCGCGAAAAGTCGTTTCGCGAAAAACGCGATTGAAAGTTTCCATATCCGTAAATCGTTGCGCTACCTGCCCCCACTAAATCGTCTGTATCCCAGTCAATTTTCAATATTTCAACTCGAAATTTTTTCCCCATATTCTCGATTATGTATACCTTGAGAAATTCCAAAAAAAAATCGATTTTTTTAAACCCATGCAGTGGTCTCCCGCCTTAAATTAAATATCGTATCTCTTCAATCCACTTTCTTTTTGTCCGCAATCGCGAGGACAGTCTTCATGACGGTATCTCGTATATTCGTCCACAGCTTGAGATTCGATTGGCAATGCCGATGAATAATTCTATTGGAACTTCGTCAAGAAGTATACGGCTATATATGTGTACAGTGAGCTATGCGAGGGACTTCTTAATTGCCGGGGCATTCAACGGTAGCGGTGGCTAAACTAATTAAGCTACTCTCGCCATACCCTCCACCGTCTCTTCCCACCGCATTCGAACATTTTCCTTCGTGCCTCTTCGCACTTATACTCGCCATGGCAACTCGACGCGAGACTCGAAATGGCTCCACAGCTTTATATATCTAAATATATGTATTCTCATGTACGTGGGTGTGTGTGTGTGTGTGTGTGTGTGTGTGTGTGTGTGTGTGTGTGTGTGTGTGTGTGTGTGTGTGTGTGTGTGTGTGTGTGTGTGTGTGTGTGTGTGTGTGTGTGTGTGTGTGTGTGTGTGTGTGTGTGTGTGTGTGTGTGTGTGTGTGTGTGTGTGTGCGCGCGCGCGCGCGCGCGCGCGCGTGCGTGTGTGTGCGTGTGTGTGTGTGTGTGTGTGTGGGGGGGGGGGAGGGTGTTGTGGGAGGGTGTTGTGGGAGGGTGTTGTGAGAGGATGTGTGTGGGAGGGTGTTGTGAGAGGGTGTCTGTGGGAGGGTGTGTGTGTGTGGGTGAATGGGTAGGTGTGGGTGTGTGTGATCGTTGGGTGGGTGTGTGGGAGGGGAGGGGGGAGAGGGTGTGTGTGAGCTCACCTAGGAGTCATAAATTCTCACCAGGCTCTCGTTTGGAATCCTGCACGTTTCGAAACCTCTCGATGTACTATATCATTGAACCCTCTGGTACACTGTGTGAGGGTCTACTAGAGTTCAGGGATCCTCGAGCTTCCTGTATACTCCTCCGCTTCACTCTGGATGTATATATAAGTTTGAGGAACACAACGACGGTCGAGTTGGACAGTCGTCGATTAAGCTCTTCTTTCTCGTCGCACGGTAATTCCGCGACGTTTCTTCTCGCTTCTCCACTCGGAGCTCCTGCTGGAGGGAAAACGAGACGGGGGAGGATGAAAAGGGCGAAACTGTGAGCCTCTTGAAAATCCAAAGTGTGCCAGTACATTTTTCGCGCTGCAGCATGGATGACCATTTTCGCCGCTGCGGCTCAAAAAGCAGCGCCATCGTCAGTCTCGGAGTGTTTTGGATAGGTGATACGTTCACATTTACCTTCCAGATCCCCAAACGGCTCGTGTCGTTTTTTCACGCGGTCCTTCTCAGTTTTGAAGGGGTTGCAAGTGCGGTCAAGCGGAACTCGACGACCTGAGGCAAGCTAGCGATCGATGCCAGGTTGTATCAGCGTCGAATCGAGATGTCATTTGTACGGGAACACCGAGCTGGAGTGACCGAGTTTGGAGATGGAGTAAACTCGGTCTGCGAGAGAGAAACAGGTCTCGCCATCCCTTTTTGGACTAGCACTTCCGTTAACCTCAAAGCGACAGTGAAGATTCTATCCGGTCGGATACTTAGCATCAATCGAATATCGATCGATAACTTAATGAGATTCTCACTGGCGCCCGGGGCCTCCAATCGGTAATTGCTTTAGAATCCACTCGAATCAACAGATAAGTTTCGAGGATAAGATATACGTATATAGGGGACGAGAGGTTCGCGGTTTTTGCCGGAGCGGAGTAGACACTTCCTTCTTGAACAAAACTGATCAGCCAGGACTGATCAGCCAAGACCTCGGGCTATACGATCTCTCTGTCTTTCTCTGTTTCTCTCGAACGAGTCTCATTCCGCAGCAAGGTGTCTCCTCTCGAAGCGAGGACGTTAAGGGGCGCGCGAAATCTACCGGATGCGTATACCAGCCCACACACACACACACACACACACACACACACACACACACACACACACACACACACACACACACACACAATGACAGCCGGCTGAAAGTCGAGTGACGTTATAGCACCGTTTCTAGGGGACTTGCATTAGAAGTTCGACAATCTCGATGAGCGACTCTTCACGAATGCATAATAAAGTGGTCCACCTGAAACCCGCTAAACGAGTGTCTATATGCACAAATGGGGGATACGCTGAAGGGCCAATCCCGAAAAGTGCCCTTCAATTTTTCATCCCAAGCGAGTGTTTCTTCAGCTTCGACAATAAGAGACACACTTTTTGCCTCATGAGCCTGGAAATATTCTGGAAGCTGCACACTACTGGTCTCTCTCTCTCTCTCTCTCTCTCTCTCTCTCTTTCCATATCTCGAGGACTTTCGAGGAGACAAAAAGCAGCCCGCCTATACTTCTGCTCCGGTGACACCAAAGAAAAGACATTTTTCTACGATATTCCTCTGCCAATCCAAAAAATAAATTCTAAAATGTATAATTTGCAATTACTAAGCGACGAATAAAAAAAACATTGGAAGCCATTACTTAACGTCGTGAAAGTTTTGTTTGTTCGCGAAAAAAGTAACCTAAAAACGTACATCTCCTAACTTCTTCTTTCTCCAATAAAAACGAAGGCGCATGGAGAGAGAGAGAGAGAGAGGGGGGGGAGAGAGGGGGGGGAGAGAGAGAGTACGATTAACGTGAAACGGGAGCAGAGTTCCCTGCATAAATTACGATGAGTGAGAAAGGGGTGAGAATTAAGGTTTTATAGGGGAGAGAGCGAAAGGGGGCTCAAGAGGCAAAGAGGAACGCGAACGAAACGTGCATGAGCTCGACGTTTATCGGGCCAGCGTCGGCCTCCGTAGCGCCGAGAACCGGGTAAGCGTTTCTTAATGCGTCATTACGGGGGTTGTTTTACTGGCGTCGCGCTTTTGCAGGTTAGTGGGCTGTGAATTACCATCGCCCCTGCGCGAGCCCCTACGTTTCGTCACAAGCTGAATGTATATTAAATTTTCTGTATAAAACGACTATAGGTTTTTAAATGGCCATATACATACATATATATATATATATATATATATATATATATATATATATATTGACGAAAACCGCAATGACCTGGGTCAAAGTTTAAAAAGTCATACGCGACAGCTTAACGATCTCGTTCTCGGTTTAAGGCTCCCCTCAATATTGTCGCCTAACCTTTAAAGACTATGTATCTTCCCTTGATGCGGCGTTTTTTCACGTCGCCGGATCTTTTTGCAATTTCTTCCGCTCTTTGTGGTGAACTCGAAAATATCCTTGGTCCTGCAACGTAGTACGAACGGAGAAGATACTCCGCTAAAAGGAGCAACCCATTTTACTTTGTAATATAACAATGATGACAATGGCGATGACGATAATAGTGGCGATGAACAGAACGAGAAGACGAGGACTCGATCTTGCACGTTCAGCCCCGCTGGGCCGGGCTCGTACTTGGATGGGTGACCGGTTACCAGCGTGAAATGGACGCCTCCAATAGGGGATGATGTTTTATCGAATTATATATATATATATACGTTTTTGTAATAGTAAATAGTAAATACTAAAAACTAAAACAAAAAATATAAAATGCAAAGTATGCAATATAAAATATAAAATGTAAAATTAAAATATAAAATATAAAATATAAAATATAAAATATAAAATATAAAATATAAAATTAGAATATACAACATCAAACTCATAGTCGTAGTTCTTTATACCCTTGTATATCCTTGTATGCCCTTTTTAAGGGTGTTTGCATAAATGCCCCGCCCTTCTCTTTTACATCAATTATTGCACATTTGTTTTCTCATGTCCATCCTAGTAAAAAGTTTCTCAAACTTTCGGAAATAATCGCATAGTTGCGTTGCCGGTTGCATTTTCAGTTGCACTTCTTTTTTCCGGTCAATTTCTAACCCCCTGCCACTTTCCAGCCATTGCTCAAGTTTATTTACTATTTCTCGGTTTAGTTTTCCTTTAACGTCCGTACACTTACAAATATGTTTTACATTTTCAATTGCCTGCTTTCATATTCTACATGTTGCGTTTACATACCCTTTTTGCCCTCTTTCCCAGCATGGCCACGGCTGATCCTCGTCCCCGTTTCTTTTAATCCTCTGCCAATCATCATGTGCTCCCAATATTCTTCTATGTGTATACCTGTTTTCAAATTATAATCCTTGCAGTACGTTGACGCACCGATTTTGTTCCAATCGTATTGAATTTCTTGTTCAATTACAACGTGTTCCTTAATGTAACATTCCAGGGGCACATTTCATTAAGGAGCATTCACCCCAAGTCTACGCGATCGAAGCCACGTGCGAAAAGCTAATAATATATGAAACTAAACCACAAAATACATAATACAAAAATAAAATATAAAATGCAGAAATAAAATATAAAATGCAAAAATAAAATATAAAATGCAAAAATAAAATATAAAATGCAAAAATGAAAAATAAAATGCAACAATAAAATATAAAATGCAAAAATTAAATATAAAATGCAAAAATAAAATGTAAAATGCAAAAATAAAATATAAAATATAAAATACAAAATATGAATCTAAAATGTAGGTTTGTTACAATTTCACTGTCCCCTCGTGCAAACGCAACGCAAGCGCGCCAGGAAACAAGTGGCTGTATGCACCACTGCGGGCGGTCATCTCAAGAGCTGGAATCAGTAAAGGGATGATTGTAGGCCAATAATGAAAATTGGGATCCCCGAGCCCAAAAGGGCGCACGAACGTTGGGGAAAGTCACAGATAACAATAATAATAAATTCTTGTTCACAATATACAAGGTTTGTTAAAAAAATAAGGTGACTTCAAATTTCACGGGCTACGTACATTCGATGTTCGATTTTCTTTTGTTATGTTCGTACACATATCCCCAACATATGTTGACATTATCAGTCACATTGCATATTTAGTTTGTTTTTGACAGATATAAAGGTTAGACGTGTTTGGTGTGCTGGGCGATTTTTTGCCATCGATTTGTGGCAAAAAAATTCATGGCTTTTGCATCAGCCACCGTATTCACCGAACTTGGCCTCCTGCGACTTTTTTTTGTTCCCAAAACTGAAAAGACGGCGATTTGCCACGTTTGAGGAGATAAAGACCGCGTCGCTGGGAGAGCTCAAGGCCTTCAAATTTGAAAGTTATGTTCCTAATGGCATTTCGCCGTGAAGTACGTACGAAATTTCCGATTAATCGAAAACTTTTCATTTTAGGAGCAGTTTTATACGAAATTTTTATGAATAAAAATTAACGAAACTATGGAATAAAACAATATTTTAAAAATTCCGTACGTACTTCTCTAGGTATTCTGAGGTAGATTGACGAGAATTTTTGTTTTTTGTCATAGGTCAAAAATTGTGGATGCTCAATGTCACGCCGCGGAGCGCCTAAAAAAAGATAACAAAAGAAAACATTAATAGTCGGCCATTTAGTACATCGAAAAAACAATATTTTCTAACAGCTTGATATTTATACTAAATAGATGTGTAATCAATTTTATAAGTGAATTAAATTTAATAGTGAATTAATTAATTACATCCACTTATAAAATTAATTAATTAACGTTATAAGTGAATCACTTTTCCATACGAAAAAAATTGTTAAATTCGCAGATGATTTTATACCCGTTACTGTGGCCTAACCCCTTGACGATTCTCGTAGTATAACACAGTATACGTAGAATAATAATAATAATATATTCGATTTATTTGCAGCGGCGGTGGGAGTATGTTCGGCGACGTGAATATCTCGGCGATCCTGGACTCCTTTTCCATCAGTTATGATAAAAGAGTAAGGCCGAACTACGGAGGTGAGTACCAGATTCGATCGTGATTATTCAACATTACCCGTTCATTGTCATTTACGAAGATCATTTATCGTTACGTTAAATGACTGTGACGAGGGCTTCACCGTATTCCGTGTACCTTTGAACGTGAGGATTTGGTAGTCGCACACGTAAAAAAGTAACGGTTGCTCGTTACAGGGATCAAGTTCACAAACAACAGAAATCGCTTGAAGTGCTCTGTCGCACTTGGCGAAATAATTTTCTTTCCATACGAGCGTTTTTACTATTATTTTATTATTTTTTTCCACCAATCGATCTCAATTGCCGTGAGATAATTTCCAACCACATTCGAACGTTGCTCTCCATGCCCGATTCTTCGAGCTTGGAGAATTGCCTCGACGAACGGGCGTCAAAAAAAAGCTCGTGAGTCGTACGCTCGAATAAACGTCACAAATCGCCCGGGACAATGATCCAAACGTCAAAATTGGAAATCGAGGAACAAAAACGAGAGAATCGGGAATGAAATTTGAGCGAGTCGGGAATTTACGAGAAAAGCGAAGAAGAAACGGAAGATAAAAAAACATTCAATGCACTCGCGCTTTTTTTTTGCGGCGGGACGAGATGACCGCTGATAATGTACTTAGTGTCATTCGACTGAGTGCACTCGGTCGCGAGCGAAGAGAGACAATCTTGCAATAAAGTGAGTGGTGCTGAGACCTGCTACACAACCGTCGAAAAAAAAACAAGTATCCGAATGAATAAACGCGATAAACGAATAAAAATAAAACGACATCGGTCTATAATTGAATAAAAGGGAAATAAAATAAATAGGCGCAGGGACAGTATATCGTATAATTCCAGAGGGAGAGAGAGAGAGAGAGAGAGAGAGAGAGAGAGAGAGAGAGAGAGAGAGAGTAGGCTATAAAACCTCCCTTAAAAGCCTTCCAACGATCTCTCGCGACGCGGTCCATCACAGTATTTATTCATTGATTTTTCTATTTGCCGTTTTCTTCCCTGACTTTTCTCTTTCTGCCTATCCTCTCCACCCTTGTCCCTCCTGCCCGTCCACGTCGTAAAGTCACCGGGAATCCCCTCAATCATTTGGATTCGGAGCAATCTTCTTTAAAAGTTTACGAGGCTTGCATATACAATGGGGCGTTGCGTGGACAGGCGGAAGGACAAGCGACAACAGGGCGCGAGATTAGGTTGAGGTCCAGGGGAGGTTGGCAAAAAGACTATATCGTAAAATTATAACAAGTAGCACAGATAAATAACGCAGAAACAGGGAGAGAGAGAGAGAGAGAGAGAGAGAGAGAGAGAGAGAGAGAG
>OX632367.1:16425032-16663443 GCA_951751655.1 Ophion costatus
AAGGTTTCATCTCTATTTTTCAGACTTAGGGTATGTGTCGTAACAATCTTGGTTATCACATAATCGCCTCAATTATCTCATAATCATCTTATCTATCACAAAATCATCTTGCCTATCTCATCACCATTCTGGTTATCTCATAATCATCTCGATAATCTCATAATCATCTCTATTATCGCATAATCATCTTGGTTATCTCATTGGAATCTTAGTTATCTCGTAACGATGTCAGTTATCTCTCAATCATGTTGATTATCTCCCAATCATCTTGATTATCTCATAATCATCTTGATTATCTCATAATCATCTTGATTATCTCATAATCATCTTGATTATCTCATAATCATCTTGATTATCTCATAATCATGATGATTATCATAAACATCATGTTGATTATCTCCCAATCATCTTGATTATCTCCCAATCATCTTGATTATCTCATAATCATCTTGATTATCTCATAATCATCTTGATTATCTCATAATCATCTTGATTTTCCCATATTCATCTTGATTATCTCATAATCATCTTGTCTATCACAAAATCATCTTGCATATCTCATAATCATCCTGGTTATCTCGTAATCATCTCGATAATCTCATAATCATCTCGATTATCTCATAATTATCTTGGTTATCTAATAATCATTTTAGTTAACTCGTAATGATGTCGGTTATCGCTAAATCATCTTGGTTTCCTTGCGATCATCTTGATTATCTCTCAATCGTGTTGATTATCTCTAAATCATCTTATAAACATCTTTATGATCTCATGAGCATGTTAATTATCTTATAATCATCTTCGTTATTTCATAATCATCTTGATTATCTCATAATAATCTCAGTTATCTCATAATCATCTTGGTTTTTGCAAAAAATTTGCAAAAAAATGACGATTCATTCTAACTCTATAATGAAAGTAATACGTACCCACAAAACTTACTTAAAAACTATTGTTTTAGCGTTTGGAACACCTCCCGTGCACAGCCGTACTACCAACTCGAAAAATTCCGTGTCTCGTCAAAATTCGATATTCAATTGAGAAATCGGTTTTAACGACACATGTGATGTTTTTTCACTAAATTATAGTGCTTTGAGTTTTTATCAAAAATTCATGTTATTTACTTATTTTAAATATAAATCAGCTGTCGTCCATTCACTGGTTGGTCTACCCTGATCACCATACATCACTCACTTTTCGCTAAACGAGAAACATCAATTTACCGAATTAATTCACGATAGGGAAAAAAGATCGCGTGGGCGGAGAGTGGGAGTTTGAGCATATAAATGTATATCATCGATTGCGCGGTCCGCATAATTCGTCCTTGTTGTAAATTCTTCGCTCGCCACACCGCGTATGCCCGCGTCAGCGTGTTATAACCATTACAATGCTGCGATCGTAGCGTTCGCCACTACGAAAGAAGAAGAACCAGAAGTAATGCCAGCGAACGAGACACGCCTCAATTTCGAGCGTTGTCTTACGTGACGAGAAGCACAAGCTGCGGGTCGAATAACTCCAGCTCTACATATATATATGTTTTTTTTCAATCTACCATTGCCCGACCTGCGACAATTTTTATAAAGACAAATATACCTATATGTCGAAAGCGGAATGAAAATGTCTTCAATAGGCTGTGACCTAACTACCGTCACCTAAGGCCTTAAATAAAAGCTTGCTTTACAAAATATTTTTTTACGTATAAATTATCTTCTACTTTTTAGTCTTTAATTGATTTTACTAGTCCGTAGTCACTAGTAGCTTACTAGTTTACGAATTTGTACGGTAGGCACATGCTTGTGAAAAATAACAAAGACTATTTAATTTAATAGTTGGGATTGAACATACGACTAATTGCTGCGTATAAACTTTTCACATACAAACACAGTCGTCTACGAAATTGTTTGTATGTGTTAGTGAGATTTTATACGGATGACTGGATATCGCTAATTTTACACGAAAAGTTGAACATTTTATGGATTATTTTTAAAAATTGAATAATGCATTCAATTTTTAGATGCATGTTATGAAATATCGATTTTCCGTTTCGCATGTCGCAGAGAGTCAAGTGAAATAAAAGCTTGTGAGAAGGGGAGTCTCGAAATGCGATGACACGTTGGCAACGAGGAATTATTCGAGCAATAATAGCGAAAGTCTTCAGCGATCGGTCGCATCGCTTTACGAACTGGTCGGTATTGCAACGTTGCCCGCGCAATCAAGCGCTAGGAATTTATGGGTATCTTCACAGGAGAATCGTTCAACTCTCGCACGAATTGAGCATATTTATGACCGTTGAAAGAAAGACTTTTTGAGCAACTCACCGACATTTGCATATTTGTGAAAATCACTCGATTCTCTTCGCCGGCAAATAAAACCTGATTTATGATACCACGTGGACATTTTTCAGGCTCTTTTCAATTCGCTCGCGTTGCGACATCAGCGAGCGTAACGGATGCATACAATTCTGCATATCTTCGCTCGTACGTGGTTCTTTTTTATTTTAATCGTATTATTAGAGCTATATTTCACTTTCGATACTTTTATCGCCAACATTTATGACTGCTGTAAATGGAATGACGGCTATTTGTGTCGCGTACGTATGACGAATCATTGGCTATGAACATTATCGATACGACGACCCATTGCGTGGCTCTGCACGACAGGATCCGGCATAACCGCGGGCCTGAGCGGGGCGGAGCGGGGGTAGAAGATATTTCGTATCGATTGGGAAATTTCGCGAGTTATGATCTCTCCATTTTGGAATTCCAGGCCTTCGGAACCATCCTCTGACCTCGATGCGAATAAAAACAACATATTTTTTGCACACTCGAATGCGAGAGACACGGACAACTCGACGGAGAATTCGTGACTCCCTCGTTGAGGCAGTATTCTATTCTAGAGGCCTAAATTTCGGTCAATTTTTCTGGCTCGACGAGAAAATATATTTACCATTCATTTTTTATCTTTTTATTGACGTTTCGAGAAATTAGACAAAAAGGCGTGCATAAAAAATCAAAATTACGAAAGTTATGGGCCTCTAGGGCAGCGAAAAAAACATTTGTGGCAGTTGACGTGATTCCAAATCATGTCAACCGCCCATTTATCTGAAACAGAAATTAAAACAATTTTCTCGATCAATAGGAATGTCGTTATGACAAGTAGCAAAGAAAAAAAAAATCAATGGCGACTGTCTGAAAAAAAGTTAATTTTTAGCCGATTTTTTTAATTTTTAAATTTTTAAAAATAGTAACAATAATAATTGTTCAATTCCTGAGGTAGGGACGGCAGAGGTATGTACAGTCCGAGCCCCCAAGGGGAAGAGTTTTAGAGTTATCGCATTTCTCTGTCGCATTTGTTCTACTTAATAAATATTTTTTTTCAATATTATTCATACATATTAGTAATTGAATGATAGTGGATGATCACTAATGATATAAGATGTCACAGAAGAAACGAAAAATAGACTGTTGTTCATGAAAAGGAGTTTGTTGTAAACCCAAACGAAGTCTGTACCGCAAAGTAGTACTAATTCTACCGAAAAAGAAGACATTGAAAAACTCCATTTCTCTGAGACTTCATATTCAATGGAGGAATTCGGCTCCCTTGAAAACATTCCACCTCCAGTTGAATGCCCCATGGATCAAAATGACTCAATACAACGAAAATCATTTAAATCATTTATGTGAATCTTTGGCTATTTTGTAAGACAATCTTCAAATATACAGACATTACTTGTTATAAATGGAAATAAAATTTTTATAATTTACTCGAAAATTGCATGCGTTCGATTAACAAAAAGTATGGATTTCGTATTGTATAGCAACATTAACGGGTTACCCCCACTTGCGATTTTGAAAAAATCGATTTTTTATTGCATTTTTTTGAAGTATAAGTATCTGAGAATATGTCCTGAAAATTTCAAGTCGATCCGAACAAAATTGACTGAGATATGAGCGTTGAAAAAGAAGAATCCGTGAATTGAAGAACTCAAATTGAAACTTCAAACGCGTTTTTCTCAAAATGGCATTTCTGAAGTCGGTGACCAAGATTACTCGAACACTAATGAACCGATCTTCTTGAAATTTTGCAGGCTTATTTAATACATAAAAATGTAGGCTTTAATCGTTCGATTTTTTTTTTCGAAAAAAAAATGGCCGTTTTATAGCCAAAAAACGGCCGTTTTTTTTCGTTAAAATCGAACCATTGACTTTGACTGTCCGCCATTTTGTGAACAGTGAATATTTTTTAAAATCCTTCGATTAAAGACTAGTTTATACTTATATTTGACTAAATCCATCCGCATTTTTTTTTCAGCTGATCCACTTCGCCGCAACGTTGGTCACCGCAAACCGTGTATATAAAAACATTATTTCATTGACGGCCATTTGCCATTGAACAATGTAATATTTTTCAATAAAAAAATTACTGAAAGTTCTTCAAGATGTGTTCTTTAAAATGGTATATTGATCGATTAAAAAAGTTTTGTAGTTTTCTTTAAAAAAATTCATGAAAAAGGCCTTTTTTGCGCTACAAGTGGGGGTAACCCGTTAATTCATAGTATAACGAGAATAGTTTAAAAGGGAAATGCACATTACAATATTTATCTCATTTTACTCTTATAAGCTCTCCTAGGCTGGGCGTTCTTATTCAGAAACCCACACGCCAAATGACGAGCTTGGGTATCGAGTCGGAGTGGGGGAAGCGCTCGAGCGAGAAAAAGGGGAAACGTTCTTATTGCGAGCGTTCTTATTGGGGGGTCCGACTGTATACTGAAGGACCGTACCAAATTTGAATTCAATCGTTTGAATGGACCGCGAGATTTTATGCCGACCATATTGAAAAAAGTACAATTTCAAAATAGTACAAAAATCACAATTTCAGACAACCACAATTATCTTAGTGGTATAATGACATACTATATTTACGTTATATTAAACAGCCATTCCTACCCCGTAGAATGTGCCTGCCTCGATTTCGAAATTATGATTTTCCGAAGCTCGATTTTCCCTGCGAGCAGTTCCAGCTTCCTTAGAAGCTTCTGAAGTTCGTAGCTCCAATGAGTAAGAGGAAAAGAGTAGCTCCAAGGTAAATTGAGCCAAGGAGATTCAGCCTCTCGTACGCTACGAGCGAGAACGAATGACTTGCCTAGATCTGATATTTGGGCTTTGCAGAATGTACCACTTTCACCGAACTTGGGTGACCCTCGAAAGTTGCAGAATTCTGGCAGCGTTATCGATGCGTCAAAAAAATATTTATTTATCTAGACTCGTGTCAGAACTTTGTCAATAAATTAAATACAGCAGTGAAATAAAATAAATTGCCGCATGCCTGCGGCAATTTTTTCTCAACACGGTCCCCTTCGCTTCGCTTTTTAAAATCATTTTCCATCATTTTGCAAAATTATGTGCAACGACGCTTATTTATGCGAATAAATTTACGCTCAATCCACGGATACTTGGATTGCTGGTCGGAGTTACAAATTATCCATGATCACGTCTGCTATTTATAAACGACGATTTAATATTCAGGAGATCATGGAACATACCGCGGAATATTTTTTGTTGACAATTCGCAGCGAAATTTTGCAACGGTATAATGAGCGATGGCGCAAATTTTGTGGAAAGAAGAGGAGCGAAGAGAAACGTGCCAACTGCAAATTGGTGCCGATAATTCTCTCTTGTTCGTGTTTAGCAGGTTTGCATGAGGGGCCCAAAAATAAGTCGATTTTCGATATTTTTTCTGACGAGTGTATTGGGATGACGGGGTCGGGATTTTATTTACAATTTATACATAGTCTTGCCAAGTTTGAGTGTTTTTTTTATCGAAAAATATTCATAAGCAGTGAAGTTATAATTATTCCAACAAAGCGCCATCGTTGCTGCATGCCAGTCAGTTTAGATGGTGCTGGCAACGAGGGCCACCTAAAATGAAAAATGTATAATTGCACTTTTACTATAATGATAAAACTTGAGTATGTCCAAAAATGGAAAGCTTCGGAAAAAAAAGTTCTATTCTTGACTGAAAGAAATCAACTTGCATCGTTTGTTATTAACGAGTGGACGAACATACCGAAAAATCATCGAGTCATGTGACAGCAAATGTTGTTCACTATGCTCAGTCCGAATTTGAAGTGAATCGAACGAATAAATTTTGGGAAAAACACCAAAAAGGATGATTCGGCGTGACGCCCAAAAAGTGTCGTAAGTCGGTCAATTTTCTGAATTTTACGAAAATCCTTGTCAAAAATTAAAGTCAAGACATTAAGCTACGACAATCGATTTTTTTTTCAAGCTTTCCCGGACCCCTAATACGAAGAACTCTGGGGCCCCTGCCCAAATCTCTCGCGGGCCATAATTAATCATCATTGAGCAGCCGGTCGAGCTCATCACGCCTCTCGTTGAACGTGGGCTCGCGCGTGTACGAGGAAAAAGGTACCTTTCACTTTGGGTCTACGCTATGGTACCTCAAACGTTTCGTTGCGGCTAAATTCTATGAGCAAACACGTGTGTTACATAAAAATCTCGCACATGGAAAACGACGGGACGGGTACAAAGATTTGAAGGAAACGAAAATTTCTCTCAGGCTCGTGACGTCGAGAAACATTCCAAGCAATACAATACCGTGTTCCTCTTAGGTGAGAAGAAAAAAAATATTTGACGGAGTTACGGTTGAGCAAAGAGAGAGGGCGAGAGCGAGATTGATTCGTGGTTTATTATTATATCATTATTTATTTTATGCCGCGATATAAACCTATACGCAACAAGATCGAGATGAGGAAAAAAAATAAAGTTGAAAAATAGAAATAATGACAATAATAATGTATAAAGATAAAATTAAACTAAAATAGTGAAGATAACGAGCGTCTGCAAGAAGTTATGAAACTCAAAATCATCATTTGCACACCATAATAATGAGGAGAAAAACGATATAAATGAAATAAAACTAAAAATAAAATAACGTAACGAGAATAATATAAAATAATACAGAACATAACATAACGAGAAATGGCACAATAAAAAACGTACACATAGTACCTAGTTAATTCTAAAAATCGCCAAATTACAATAAACCCTTCGCTGACACACTTATACTACTTGGCTACGATTTCGACACACTGGGTGAATTTGACCCGACTAGTACTTCATCCACCTACCATCAACAGACCTTCGATCGGTTTTTATTGAAAAAAAATCAGGTATAAAATTTTGAAACTTCTTAATATATCTGCGTGATTAAAATTCGAAAATGAAAAATTTTGGTGATTTTCGGGAATTTTTTGGAAGAAAAGTACTCAATTGAATGTTTCGGAAAATTACGAATATATTTGGCTATATGTGACCTATATTAAATAATTTTTTCATAGAACAATATTGAGATCCAAGAGACTTATGCGCTGCCTTCGGAGGCGGCAAAAAAAAGTTCCTTCACTGCTCACATGATTCCGGCCGATTGCGTAGCCGAAACCGAAAAAGGAAAAAATGTCGTAAAACTGCAAGGTATTTCCTGTACAATGACGTAGGATTTTCGAAAAATGTCAAAATCTAACAAAATGGTGTAGTTATTAGAAAAAAATCTGTTTTCTTGTCTATAAAATGGTTATTTTTTTCAATGCGAAATCGTCAATTTTCTTCCAATCAAACATATCCTACCCCATTGTAGAGTAAATATATTCAAAAGTACGCAGTTCAAATTTCAAGTCAATCGGATGATTGCTCCTCGAATTACAATGTCAGCAAATTTGAAAAACCTCATTTCGAGAAAAACGCGGTTAAAGATTTAACTGGGGCATTTTATACCTACGAGCGGTAGCTCTTTAGAAGGCTGCCATTCAGGGAATATTAGGGATACAGCCTTGACATTTTTACAGGATATTCTTGAAAGTATAAGCTGTCGAAAATGGTAAAAAAAATCGATTTTTTGAAAGTGTCACACTGGTATAGCCCCTTAAGAGAGAGGGAGAGAGAGAGGGTGTGAGAAATATATAGATATATATATATATATATATATATCGGTAACGTGTGTGCGAACAAAAGGAGAAACAGGAAGTCTCGAACTTTGAGCCCGCCGCGAGGTAGAGGCAAAAAGAGACAGTGAGGGGAAAAAAGGATAAGTTCCTCGTGGCACGAATCCGTTGATCAGTTTTGGACATTCGCGGAACCATCGAATCTCGATCGCGTTCTCTTCCGGGCCCGCCCGTCTGTCGCGACTCGCCCTCGGCTACGTACTTTCTACCGATATATAATCTCACCAAATAAATTAATTTCGATCAAACGTTCGAGTCTCGCTGGACTTGAATTTTGCCAGCTAAGAAGAAAAACCGTCCAAGTCAAAGACATTTCGCTTTGAGCGATGACGAAAATTTCCTTATTCGCGTATATTTGCATTTTTTCCGGGCCAGCGAAACTCGAACGAGACATTCCGGACGGTTGGCAGTGTCGCGGAGAAATTCCAATATTACTCCGGCAATCTTGATCTTCGAGATGTGAAATTTTGAAATATTTGCGGACGACGTCACGGGGACTCGGCAATGGCTCGTAATTTTCTTTTTTTTCACGATTTCACATCGATGATGGTATCATAGAAATATTCGAGCCGAGCCTTCCTCATTGATGGTAACGAATTCTCGACGATCTATTTCTTTCATTTGAAGAACAAAATACACGCAAACAATCGAGCATTTTCGAATTACTTTTTTTTCCTCGTCGAGCAGTTTTTACATGCAGGTTTAAGACGCTGTGACGGGTAAAAAAAACGATTTTTTTTGCTTTTTCTCAAAGTATTCATATTCAAGAACATGTGAAAAAATGTTCAAAAAAGATTGCACATTGATCAAGACACATCTACCTAGAGGCCCGAAAAAAATTGCCAAAGGCCGATTTTTTTTGAGGAAATGCTTGGTGAAGCATAAACGCATTTTTTTACACAATAGTATATATGTTGAGAGCCTTGGAAAAAAATCACCCAAAAATACAAAAAAAAAACAACAAAGACATGGCCGCCGACAGATGATAAAACTTTTTTCGCGACCTTTGGCGGTGGACACTCTCCAGCTTAAACGCTCCATCCCAAATGTAAAAACCAAACGGGTTTTTCAAGTTAACAATAAATGCGAGTCGTTGACGATCGTCGATTTTCAAAATCATGATTTTAAACAGAGTGGCGACGAATTGAAACTCGAGCATACAAAATCTGTGAAAAAACGTCATTATTTTTACGTAACTATTAAAAAATGAAGATCGAATTTGAAAAAGCGAGATCGTCAACGACCTCAAAATATTTCTCATCGTATCTCCTGTAAATTTGGAAAGAATCCGTCGCGGGGTTCTTGAGATATCATGTCCACCGACTTTGAAAACAGTTAAAAATTGAAGTATGGCGCTGCTACCGCTCGCCCGGCCGAATGGAAGAAGCTGTAGCTCATTCAATTTTAAGAACATTTTAATGAAATTTTCGGGGAATAAACCTAAAACGCGATAGGGTCGAAAAAAAAATTTTTTTGAAAAATGCAATTTTTTGACCCACCTACGTAAATGTAGCCCGCTAAGTTATCGAAGATTTAGTAAGAGTAGGTAGTGCAACGATTTAGGTATTACTAAAGCTTTCATTCGCGCTTTACTCGATCTGGCTGCAATCATAAATAACGCTAGCTATAACCGGCCGATTTTCAATCTAAAAAACAACATTTTGTTTTTGTTGTTGTAGCTTTTTTTTAATTCAGTATTTTTTAAGCCCCTTAATGTAAGTAAAAATTTCGCCAAAACTAAACCTTTTTTAAGCCCCCGCCATTTTGTGATTTTTTTTCGTAAAAAGGCTACGTACATCGAGAACTACGTTTATATGGATTATAAAATTTTTTGTTTTGATTTTTTATAACTACCATTATCAAGATATCGATCCGGCCGTTGGACCACATTTTTTATTCAAAGACTTTATTATGCATCAATAACGTTGTAAAGTTTTTATTTTTTTAAATAAACATTCACATGAAATAAGGTCAATGTGTGCTTATTAACATACCTTTTTTTCCATTCCTAAAAGAATAATCTAGTAGACAAAAAAATCGTGTTTATTAACATACCTTTCTTCCAAATCCTAAAAGAATAATCTAATAGACAAAAAATTGGACAAAAAGAAATTTTTCGGCCCGTCACAGTGGTGTCCAGCGTTAAATTAGGAAATAACTCAAAAGCTGTCACGGATAATATGTCAGGTGAACCCAAATGTGCTCGCCTAACTGCTATCGGTTATGATGCTCTATATTGTATTTCTCACGCGTACATTCCCAGTCAGAAGTTTGTTCACAATTTTGTTACATCGCAATTCGACAAAAATATAAAAAAATTCAGACTCGGTGAAATCGTTACGATCGATCAATTTGGAATAATAATAATACCAAAAATAATAAATCATCGCTGAACAAATAAACGGTGAAAAAATGTTTTTCGTATGCACTTGTTTCAGGAATTCCGAAATGGTGCCTCAATAATATTTTTTTTTTGGAACTTCCAAAAAAAAGTATGCAGAACCACGGTTTTGGGTATTTTATTTGTAAAAAGGTCCCGCATCATGCCTGAAAGTTTTCCAAGTCATTGAACAGTCACGCAAATAGAGCATTTAAAAAAATCCGCAAAGAGCAGTTTGGAAAAAAGAAAATTACGAAACAACGCGTATTTACAAAAAACAATTATTTCATTTTCCGCGTATATTTTTTTCTAATTATTTATTGAACATTAGCCCACCATAGGCTCAAACAATGAGTTACTGACTTTTGGGCTTTATTATTATTCGAAATTAATGTCCAAAACATTTTGGATACGTCTGAATTGGTTCAGACCGTTGTCGAATCCCGAAGTATTGAAATTCCGATCATAGCAAACTTTTGGCCGGGAATGTACCTATGTGTGATATCGTCGAATGATAGTAAGTCTTGATATCTTCAAGATAATATCTTCACATGATAATAAATCTACTGTATTATGTTCACCACGTAATTTTCAATAATAATTTTATGTGTACCTATATTTATTATCATAACATATTATATAGTGTACATATTAATTAATTGCACTTGTATATTATATATATAATTAAATGTTTTTTATATCTAATATAAATTCCGCATTACACTAGGGGAATTAATTTTAGACCCTTACAATAGAAATTAGCTTTTTTGGAATGTTTTTCTTTTATCTCTAATGTTTCCGCTCAAGGGGGAGATACCTTCAGGCGAGGAAAAAATTTGCTGATTCTCATGATTTTTGTTTTTAAAGAAAGATTTCTTCACCATGTTTAGACTCAGGGTATATTTTATCACTACTTTTGTCTGTTACATGGTATTTTCCATAATCTTTGAAAATGGCGAAGGTATGGCACGGTCTTCTAAACTGCATTTTCAAAATTCGCATGGCTTATGGCAAAAATATTAATCGACCGATTCTGATGAAATTTGGTACAAACCTGTTTAACCTCATTACCTAAAACATGACCCTAAATGTTTGCGAAAATTAAAGGAAAAAGGTCTTTTTATTGCAAAATGGAGCCGTTTTCCCGGAAAATTCAATCTTTTTGTTTCAAATGGTACCATTTCATCGATTTTCAACATTTCTCACTTTTTTTGTTTATATTCTGCGTATAAATGTCATTGAGAGAATACATCTTCGTTGGTTTTGTTTAGATTCATTTCGCTGACGCTACGTGTCACGCCGTCTGAGAACATCCTCTGCAACGTGTTTATCAGACCGTTTTATCACTCCGCTATTTTGAAAGCTTAATGAAACAAAACAAAAATGCCATGTAACAGCCAAAAGTAGTAATAAACCATAGCCTGTCTAAAAAATGGCGAAAAAATCTGTCCTTTTAAAAAAATGACGAAAATCAGCATTATTTTCCTCGCCTGAAGGTTTCTCCCCCCTGAATATTTGCTACAATAAGCCTACTCTGATAAGAATATAAAATATAACTGGTTAGAACGTAAAGATGATCAATAAATTTAAAATTTCAATGTAGACTTTCAATTCAAAATCCAGATTGAAATTTTTAATTAAAATTTTTTATTTTAAACTAAAATTTTAAATTAACATTTAAAAATAAAATTATATATTTTTTTTAATTTGAAATAAAATTAAGTTTTGTTTTTAAATGTGTAGTCAAAATTTAAAATTTTTCAAAAATTGAAATTACAATTAAAATTCAAAATTTTGAAAAATTAAAATTGAAAATTGATAAAACCTTGAATTTAAAATTGATAAAAATTTAAATTTAAAATTGATAAAAATTTGGAATGTAAATTTGAAACTAAAAAAAAACTGTCCGTGTCCAGAATGAATTACACTAGTGTACATCGAATATAATATTCGCTATAATGTCGGAAGAGATATTGTTCGTGTTTCCTTGTTGTCACAGGAAAACTCGCACGAAATCAAAGCGAGAGAGACCGAGAAGGGGAGGTTTCCGATTTAAATGCACGCGAGCAAGACAATGTTCATTCCCACAGTCTTAAGGGGTTACCCCCACTTGCGATTTTGAAAAAATCGATTTTTTTTATTGCATTTTTTTGAAGTATAAGTATCTCAGAATATGTCCTGAAAATTTCAAGTCGATCCGAACAACATTGACTGAGATATGAGCGTTGAAAGAGAAGAATCCGTGAATTGAAGAACTGAAATTGAAACTTTAAACGCGTTTTTCTCAAAATGGCATTTCTGAAGTCGGTGACCAAGATTACTCGAACACTAATGAACCGATCTTCTTGAAATTTTGCAGGCTTATTTAATACATAAAAATGTAGTCTTTAATCGTTCGATTTTTTTTTCGAAAAAAAATGGCCGTTTTATAGCCAAAAAACGGCCGTTTTTTTCGTTAAAATCGAACCATTAACTTTGACTGTCCGCCATTTTGTGAAAAATGAATATTTTTTAAAATCCTTCGATTAAAGACTAGTTTATACTTATATTTGACTAAATCCATCCGCATTTTTTTTTCAGATGATCCACTTCGCCGCAATGTTGGTCACCGCAAACCGTGTATATAAAAACGTTATTTCATTGACGGCCATTTGCCACTAAACAATGTTATATTTTTCAATAAAAAAATTACTGAAAGTTCTTCAAGATGTGTTCTTTAAGATGGTATATTGATCGATTAAAAAAGTTTTGTAGTTTTCTTTAAAAAAATTCATGAAAAAGGCCTTTTTTTGCGCTACAGGTGGGGGTAACGCCTTAATCTTGTACAAACAATTGGTGGGGGATGGCGAATAGCGAAAAAGTATGACCTAATTATCTAATCAGCAAGACCACCCACTGAAGTTCTCTTCCCGGAGCAGATTATTCTTCCGGTTGTTCAGAGGTGCGGATGAGGATCGGCAGTGTCTGTTCTGTCCTCGTCACCGCCGTTACCTGAGATGTTGCTCCGCGTAGGATGCCTGACCATCGTGTGTCTGCAGCTGCTCATCTTCGCTACCGGTTTTGTTCAAGGTAACAGAGAGAGTGCCTAAGCGGCGAGGGGTCGGGGGGGGGGGGGAAAGAAGCAGAGTCATATAAAATTTCAGCAATTTTTATTCGCCGATATAATTCGTAATTTTCCTTTCACTCTGTTCACCTCGTATACCAAAATGGAAAGTGGGACAAGGGGGCTTCGTTTTTTTTTTTGTAAGCTTTTACCAAAAAAAACATTGTACGTTCCTTCGGTAAAAAAATAAAAAATAAAAAAAATATATCTTTCTTATCTGTGCCGTTAATTATTGGCCAGTGACGAAAATTATTTATCTCCGTCTGGCTGCACGCGCGCCGTAAAATCTTTAATCGTGATCGTGCATAATTAAATTATGCGTTCGCTCGCGCAGTCACGAGTTTTCTCTATTATATCGTCTTGTCGTGAGCGAGTAAATAAAACGCACCGTCACGTAACTCGACGGCGTTTCGATTTATGTAAATTTTTATTTCCTTTCGTTGAACAAATTGGGCTGGTGCTGATCCTTCACAATGACTCGTGCGCATTTTAGCATCCTGAACGATGTTACGTACGGGACGTGAAATAATTGGTCACTTGACCCTAGTTTACGTAATTCACTTCGATCAATTTACTTGAAAAAAATAGGATCGACAGATTTTTTGGCCCAAAAAACAAAGTAAGTAAATCGGAAAATGTATTTGAAAGATTTTTATTACCGCTGTAGAAAAGTGCACGAATTAAGGATGTTGAGTCCCAAATCAGAAATGATGATAAAATTCTGAAAATTTGGTATGTTTTTGTACGAAGTATTTCAGAGGTCGTGTAAAAATTTCACGACAATTAGGAAGCTCGTTATTGAACAATTAACATTCACAAATTAAATGTTGTTTTATGGAAACTGATGTAACTTTGCAATAAGTTTTTTTTTGACCTCTCAATTTTATAATATCTACAATATACTGAAAGCAACGGAAACAAAACGAAGTTTATTGATAAATTTTTTTTAATTTCTTTTAAAAATTGTTCTTAACAAAATGTTAATTTTTTAATAACGAGCTTCCTAATCGTCGTGAAATTTTAACACGACCTCTTAAATACTTCATACAAAAACATACCAAATTTTCCGAATTTTCTTATCATTTTTTATTTCAACCCTTAAGGAGGTTGAAGTAATGATGATAGAATTCTGAAAATTTGGTATGTTTTTACATGAGGTATTCAGGAGGTCGTGTAAAAATTTCATGACGATTAAGAAGCCATTTATTGAACAATTAACATTAACATGTTTCATAGGGACTCAACATCCTTAAATAAACCTCTACAGAGTCGAGGCGCTCGAGCTTTGTAACCGTTAACGTTTTTTGCACCGCACGTTCCGAAAATTTTTATCTTGCGGAAAAGAACCGACATTTTTCATCATCTGCATGATAACGGGTAGATAAATGCAGCAAGGTTTTAAAAATTTGGATTTTCAGTAGAAAAATTTCCTTTGAGGAAAAAAAACAAACTCTTTATAGCAAAAAGGTTTTAAAAAAATGGAGGTCTCTCACGTATTTCTTATGATAACTTCATTCAAAAGATGACCAGAGAATTTGCCATCTTGAAAAATGACTTTTCGGAAGCATCGCCTCTAAACCGTAGTGCCGCATGATGTGTCCAAAAATATCGAATGTAGTATTTAAACCAACATATTTCCAATGAAAAACCAATTGCACGTTTTTTCAAGGTAAAATATGATTTAACTTGATTACCTCCGATCGAACTTAATAACTTATCATTTAAATTCGTTCGGTATGATTTTACTTAATTTATCATGATTCAATTAGTTGATTATAATTGAACTTAACTAGTCATGATTTAACTTACCTAATCATGGTTTGAGTGAATTGGTTATATTTAAACTTAACTGCTCATTATTTGACTTAATTAATTATGATTTGAATTAATTACTCGTGATTTAACTTAACAGATTGTGATTCAACTTAGCTAATCACAATTTTACTTAATTTATGATGATTCAATTAGTTGGGTATAATTTAACTTAATCGGTCATGATTTAACTGAATTAATTATGATTTAAATAAGTTGGTTATATTTTAACTTGACTGCTCATTATTTGAGTTCATTAATTATGATTTTAATTAATTACTCGTGATTTAACTCAATAGATTGCCATTCAACTTAGCTAATTACAATTTTACTTGATTTATGATGATTCAATTATTTGATTATAATTTAACTCAATTGGTCATGATTTAACTTAATTAATTATCATTTAAGTAAATTGGTTATAGTTTAACTTAATTGCTCATTATTTGACGTCATTAATTATGATTTAAATTAATTACTCGTGATTGAACTTAATACATTGTGATTCAACTTAGCTAATTATAGTTTAACTTAATTCGGTATGATTTAACTTAAATCATTATGATTCAACTCAATTGGCTATGATCCAACTCAATTAGTCATGATTGATCTTATTTAATAGTGATTCAATTAATTTAATTATCATTAAACTTAATTACATAATAACTTACATAATTGCGTAATAACCTACATGTTTGCGATTAAACCTAATTAATTATTATTTAATTCAATCGGTTATGATATAACTCAATTAGACAAACTTAATTAATCACGATTTGATATATCAACAAGAGGCGGAGCGAATATGCCAACAAAATCGTCGACTTTTATCGCACGTTCATTGTCATCGTCAAAGCAACGCCGAAATAATCCAAACTAATGCGACACCAACTTTTCGACGGTTCTTTTCGTACGCGCCAGTCGAAGGGCGAAAGGGCTTCGGTGACACTTCACAAGAATGGGGCTTCGTAACCGTTCGACCGTACGCCAAGATGTTCTGGTGGCTGTATCACACGACGTCCAAAAACGCAACGGATGTTTACGACAAGCCCTTGCTGATATGGCTCCAAGGTGGACCCGGCGCATCATCAACGGGTTACGGAAACTTTGAGGAATTCGGACCCCTTGACCTGGATTTGAAAGCCCGCAACTATACGTGGGTAAGAATTTTCTGTGTCGTGGAAAAAGTCGACGGCATTTAATGTTGGCCGGGCACGTACACCCCGCTACGTCGCGACGATTAAAGCCCATGATAAGACGCGAGATAATCGACACTGGTTTTTCCAAGTTTGACACCTTCGGCTCGGTACGACTTGAGAAGCGATAAAATGCTTATACGTATTATCTACCATGGCTTATACACGTGATTAAAAACACCGAGATGATCCGCCATTTTTTACACTAACACGATGACAACAAGTGCCCGTTTGCTCATTCCCGAAATTATTGGATTTTCGCTAAGGTCAACCATTACAACGTGCTGTTCATCGACAATCCTGTGGGCTCCGGATTCAGCTATGGCGAGAAATTTTCCGCCTATGCGAAGGACAATGAGCAGATTGCGTCTGACCTTCTGGAATGCATGAAGGGATTTTACGGCGAGCTACCAAAATGGCTGTCCGTCCCGGTCTACGTCACTTCCGAGTCTTACGGCGGAAAAATGGCGGCTGATTTCGCCCTCCTTTGGGACAAGGTTACGTAGCAGGTTCTTTTTAACTAGTCCGGCCTATATTCGGAACCATTTTCCAATCGAAAGATCAAGAAAACGCGGACGATTAAGGACGTTGGAGCGATCCAGTTGAATTGTAGGACGGTTTATGAATTTGTTTTCAATTAACCTCAAAAAGTGGATACGAGATATAGATTTATTCTGCAGATGCTGATTTTTCATAAAATATATAATTAAAGGGCAATATTATATTGGTATAGCGTATAATTATAATATTATTATATTAGTATTATAATATTATGTACCTCCTTAGGGATGTTGAATCCCTATGAAACATGTTAATGTTAATTGTTCAGTAAATAGCTTCTTAATCGTCATGAAGTTTTTACACGACCTCCGGAATACTTCATGTAAAAACATACCAAATTTTCAGAATTTTATCATCATTACTTCAACCGCCTTTAGTCACCTTTAGTCAACTTTACGACTAAGGCCTTAAAGTCAACTTTACGGCTGAGGCCTTAAAGTCAACTTTAAGGCTAAGGCCTTAAAGTCAACTTTAAGGCTAAGGCCTTAAAGTCAACTTTAAGGCTAAGGCCTTAAAGTCAACTTTAAGGCTAAGACCTTAAAGTCAACTTTAAGGCTAAGGCCTTAAAGTCAACTTTAAGGCTAAGGCCATAAAGTTGACATACGTTTTTCGTGCCAGTAGTGTTCAAAGGGGTAATTAATAGACATGATTTTTGTGGAAATATGATTGACAGGAGCAAAAGGCTGATAAGATCAAGAGCAATTTCCGAGGAGTTGTGCTGATCGACTCGTGGATCTCGCCCATAGAGTCGGTGCTCTCCTGGGGGAGCTTCCTACTGCAAACCGTGAGAGACCCTCTATTCCAAAACGTTGTCATTTTAATCTACGCAAGCATCCCTGATTACTCGTCCGATCGGCCATGTTCCCGCAGGGTATGGTGGATACCGACGGTTTCGAAAAAATTGAAAGAGCCGCGATGGAGACAAAGCTCGCGGTGGAGAACGAGCAGTGGTCCGAGGCGACGTCACTGTGGTCTACAACGGAATCGGTTATTATACGAGTAACGCGGAACATCGACTTTTACAACATTCTTTACGATTCCCGTTGGTTTGGATCGAAGCGATCTTCGCGCCTGTTCGAACCGATCTTGCCAGGGAGAAAAATGGCGCTCGATGACACGGATAATCGTCTGTCCAGTCTCATGAACAACGAAGTCAGAAAGGCCCTGGACATAGACCCGGACGTCGTTTGGGGATCGCAGAGTAGCCTCGTTTTCAATATTCTCGCTGGCGACTTTATGAAACCAGTTACGGAGACAGGTACGATCAACTTGACGGGCCCCTCGTAACGGGGCCCAAAAGACAGGTCGATTTTCAATATTTTTTTCCAAAGAAACCATTGGAATGACGATCTCGGGATTTTACAGACAATTTATACATAGCCTTGCCCAACTTCAGTGTTATTTTCAATCGAAAGATATTGATAAACAAACGAAGTAATTATTACCTAAACGAAGTGCCGCCGCTGCATGGCCAATCGGCCTAGGTGGTTTTGGCAACTAGGGTCATTTGAAATAAACAATAAAAAATGTACTTTCGGTATAATAATAATATTTTCGTATGAGAGAATACTTTTTTGAAATATTGAAAATTACGAAATGGCAAGTTTAAAAACGAATAGTTCGGTTTTCGGTGAAAAAGACAACTTTACGCATTTGTTGTTAACGAATGGATAAACGTATGAAAAAATCATCCGGCCATACGTTGGAAAATGTTATAAACTATGCTCTGGCCAAATTTGAAGTGAATCGAACGAAAATATTCTGAGCTACAACTTAAATCGTTTCATAAAACGTTTCAAGAACAACACAGTGGGCGAACGCTTCCCAAAAGTCGTCACAACACGGTCACTTTTCCAAATTTTTACGATAGCTTTGTTGCACATTAAAGTTAAGAGCCTGGACTACAAAACTTCAATACAAAATCGTATTGTTGAAGTTTCAAGCTTACGCCGACCCCTTAAATGTCGATTACTTTAGGGAGAGGAAAAATTTCATTTAAGATATGATGCGCGTGAAAAAATTGACGATTGATTAATCCTGTTTGCTGGCAATTGAAAATTTAGTGGAGCGTTTGCTGAACGAGACCGACATCGAGGTGTTCGTGGTCAGCGGCCAATTGGACCTGATAGTTGCGACGCCAGGTAACGGAAGATAATTTATGCATACACGTCAATGTCTCACGATTCATTGAGGAGTTTCGGGACACTTCAGGAAATGTTACGATTTTGTTCAAACGTATATGGTAAATTCTTTGTCATGTACTAAATGCACCCTCCAAATTTCAAATCGATCGTCTACACCGTTACCATCAAATTGACGATTAAAAAAAAAACACTTTTTAACATGGGGGATGCCTATGATAAGACAATATAGGAAGTACATTATGGGTGACGACGAAATTGTCATGATGTACGACAGAGCAGGGTCACTTGATTATGACTTTGTTCTAAGCAATATAGCTCCGAATTAATGAACTGATAATGATATCTTTTAAGGATGTTGAGTCCCAAATCGCAAATGATGATAAAATTCTGAAAATTTGGTATGTTTTTGTACGAAGTATTTCAGAGGTCGTGTAAAACTTTCACGACAATTAGGAAGCTCGTTATCGAACAATTAACATTCACAAATTAAATGCTGTCTTATGGAAACTGATGTAACTTTGCAATAAGTTTTTTTTTTGACCTCTCAATTTTATAATATCCACAATATACTGAAAGCAACGGAAACAAAACGAAGTTTATTGATAAATTTTTTTTTATTTCTTTTAAAAATTGTTCTTAACAAAATGTTAATTTTTTAATAACGAGCTTCCTAATCGTCGTGAAATTTTAACACGACCTCTTAAATACTTCATACAAAAACATACCAAATTTTCCGAATTTTCTTATCATTTTTTATTTCAACCCTTAAGGGGGTTGAAGTAATGATGATAGAATTCTGAAAATTTGGTATGTTTTTACATGAAGTATTCAGGAGGTCGTGTAAAAATTTCATGACGATTAAGAAGCTATTTATTGAACAATTAACATTAACATGTTTCATAGGGACTCGACATCCTTAACTACGATGGATCAGCATAAGTCGTCCATTTGTCAACGAAGCGTTGTTCATTGCGAAAAAAAAGCAATCTTGCGCAACTGTACTATGTGAAATCACCCTGCTCTCTCTCTCTCTCTCTCTCTCTCTCTCTCTTATTGAAAAAATCGCGAATCTACTTGATTCACGCCGCAGGCACCGTAGTGTGGGTCGAAAATCTCAAGTGGAGAAACTCGACGTCTTGGCACAGCGCACCGAGGGATCCGCTCGTTGTCAATAACGTGATCGAGGGTTACGTCAAGCAGTACAGAAACCTGAAGATGTATTGGGTCAACCGATCCGGCCACATGGTCAGCACATATCTTTACATTTCCCTCTTTTGCAGCTTTTCAAAATCATTTTCCAAACGTTCCTCACTGACACGGAACATACGTACGTCATTGATTTTGTTCTAGCTCGTGTATACGGTAGGGCGTCAAAAACTATTAGAAGGTAATTTTTTTGATCGGCGAAAAAACAATTCCAAAGGGCGAGACTACCAGATCGAGTGAAGACACTACTTTGATTGTATAACGATACAAACTAATATATTATTATATTTTTTATTAGTCTCTGTCGATGTGCTTGCAACTTCTCAATACGAAGTCGTTGATTTTGCCGAAAACCGTCAATTTCTATTGAAAATCTTGGGATGTGCATGGAAGCACATTTTTCTGCTTTAGCCGGAGTCATTTTGAGCTTCCGACAAAAACTCAGTGGCATTTGACAGCGGCGAAAAATTTTTCATCGGATAAACTCGTGAAATTGTTTCAAAAAGGAAAAAAATGTCGACTCGTTTGGCCGCTTCGAAAATCGTCAAAATTTCGGATAGCCGTTGCGCCGATGCTATTTGAGGGTGATTCGGGGTGAGGGGGGGATTTCGATGGACTTAGAAAATGCCGCTTGGTTCATTTCGATATCTTAATTAGAGTTCCCGGAAAGTTCACTTGAAAAATGGCCGATAAAGAGCCCGATTGACAAAAATCGATGGTCCGATTTTCAAATTCGGCAAACATTTTTAAAAAATACGGTTCATTTTGACCCGGACGAATTTGAAATAAAATGCTCACTTGCCCAAAATTGAAAATTTTCAAAACTTTTTTACAATAACTCAATTTAATATTTTCCGAATTTTAATTGTGCAGACACATTAAGAAATGTTTAAAGTCTATCCCGGATATTTTTCAACAAACACCGACCGAAGGGTTTTTAAGGATGTTGAGTCCCTATGAAACACGTTAATGTTAATTGTTCAATAAATAGCTTCTTAATCGTCATGAAATTTTTACACGACCTCCTGA
Organism: Ophion costatus; assembly: GCA_951751655.1. Lineage (NCBI taxonomy): Eukaryota > Metazoa > Arthropoda > Insecta > Hymenoptera > Ichneumonidae > Ophion > Ophion costatus. Next base: position 16,446,484 of record OX632367.1, read on the forward strand.
ATACTTCATGTAAAAACATACCAAATTTTCGAAATTCTATCGTCATTACTTCAACCTCCTTCAGGGTTGAAATAAAAAATGATAAGAAAATTCTGAAAATTTGGTATGTTTTTGTATGAAGTATTTAAGAGGTCGTGTTAAAATTTCACGACCATTAGGAGGCTCGTTATTAAAAAATTAACATTTTGTTAAGAACAATTTTTAAAAGAAATAAAAAAAAAATTTATCAATAAACTTCGTTTTGTTTCCGTTGCTTTCAGTATATTGTAAATATTACAAAATTGAGAGGTCAAAAAAAAACTTATTGCAAAGTTACATCAGTTTCCATAAGACAACATTTAATTTGTGAATGTTAATTGTTCAATAACGAGCTTCCTAATTGTCGTGAAATTTTTACACGACCTCTGAAATACTTTATACAAAAACATACCAAATTTTCGGAATTTTATTATCATTTGCGATTCGGGACAAAACATGCCCTAAGTCTCGAAAATAGTGAAAAAATATTTCCATAAAAAAAAAAAGACAAAAATCAGCAATTTTTCCTCGCCTAAAAGCATCTCCCCCTTTGAGAGTAAGAGTATAAAGAAATATTTGTTCCCACCGTTAGGTACCAAGGGACAATCCTGCGGCCATGGCAGCGATCCTCAAATCCTTGACAGCCAACGGCAAATGAATCGATCAACGAACATTCGGCCATATTTTCTACGACGCACGACCAATACAAAGTGTACAAAATATCAAAATAAAGGCATAACCAAAAGACGAAAGCACAAAAGCACTTTTTTTTATTCGTATCAACGACACGGGGAAACAAATATCATCGTTCAGCCCATCGGTCGAGAAACATTTGAAAGTTTTGTTTTGGTTTGAACGCGGCATTTCCTGGACGCGAACGTACGATGGGTGATGGCTTAATTGCCCGGGGATGAACCGAGGTGCCGTTTATAAATATATACAAACGATCCCGTGGCCAGGCCAATGATAACACTGGCGGTTGGAAAATGGGAAAGGCGCGAAGAAGCGAATATATATACAGGGTGTCCTGTTATGAATGGATAACCCTGCAACTGTCGATAGGTCAGATCGTGTCCTACTATATGCTGGAATTTCAGTTCAATAAAAGTCCGACGGCTTTCGAGATAAAAATCATCTGCTTTAGGTTTTTCGCTATTTCTACAAATGACAACTTTTTTTACCCGGTTTTTTCTTAATACTCTCGATTATTCGTTTTCTCTAAAAAAGTCTTCTTCTTAAGGCCTTAGGCCACAGTAACGGGTATAAAATCATGTGCGAATTTAACAATTTTTTTCGCATGAGAAAGTGATTCACTCATAAAATTAATTACACATCTATTTAGTATGAATATCAAGCTGTTAGAAAATATATATATTTTTTTCGATGTAAGAAACAGCCGACTACTAATATTTTCTTTTTTTTTAGGCGTGACATTTATCATCCACAATTTTTTACCTAGAACAAAGCAAAAATTCTCGTAAATCTACATTAGAATACCTGGAAAAGTGCGTAAGGAATTAAAAAAATATTGTTCTATTCGAAAGTTGTAGGTATTTGAACTTGAGAAATGAATTTTCAGTGAAAAATTTCGTTATCACTACTCATAAAATGGAAAGTTTTCGATCAATCATAAATTCCGTACGTACTTAACTGCGAAATGCAACTAGGAACATAACTTTTTAATTTGAAGTAAATCGAGTGAAAATTGCTGGAGTCATTCGTCACGTCAATTGGAAAAAAGCTGTTTCGAGAAGCTTCGAGTAGTCAGCCATCTAGTACATCGAAAAAAAAATATATATATATATTTTTTCTAACAGCCTTATATTCATACTAAATAGATGTGTAATTAATTTTACGCATAAATCACTTTTTCATACGAAAAAAAATTGTTAAATTCGCACATGATTTTATACCCGCTACTGTGGCCTGAGGCCTTAACCTCAAATGTTAAGGGGTTACCCCCACTTGCGATTTTGAAAAAATCGATTTTTTTTATTGCATTTTTTTGAAGTATAAGTATCTGAGAATATGTCCTGAAAATTTCAAGTCCATCCGAACAAAATTGACTGAGATATGAGCGTTGAAAGAGAAGAATCCGTGAATTGAAGAACTGAAATTGAAACTTTAAACGCCTTTTTCTCAAAATGGCATTTCTGAAGTCGGTGACCAAGATTACTCGAACACTAATTAGCCGATCTTCTGGAAAATTTGCAGGCTTATTTAATACATAAAAATGTAGTCTGTAATCGTTCGATTTTTTTTTTCGAAAAAAAATGGCCGTTTTATAGCCAAAAAACGGCCGTTTTTTTCGTTAAAATCGAACAATTAACTTTGACTGTCCGCCATTTTGTGAAAAATGAATATTTTTTAAAATCCTTCGATTAAAGACTAGTTTATACTTATATTTGACTAAATCCATCCGCATTTTTTTTTCAGATGATCCACTTCGCCGCAATGTTGGTCACCGCAAACCGTGTATATAAAAACATTATTTCATTGACGGCCATTTGCCACTAAACAATGTAATATTTTTCAATAAAAAAATTACTGAAAGTTCTTCAAGATGTGTTCTTTAAGATGGTACATTGATCGATTAAAAAAGTTTTGTAGTTTTCTGTAAAAAAATTCATGAAAAAGGCCTTTTTTTTGCGCTACAAGTCGGGGTAATGCCTTAAGGAAACTTCATGAAAAAAAGATCTTATGCAGAATTTTCATACAAACCAATTCGAATATCTGACTTGATAGCCAGCGGTATAAAAAAATGTACTACGCACATGGTGCCAATTACTTTCAAAAGTTGCTTAGTTCGTTTCGTATTATTTGTGGAAATGGCATGCGAAAAACCAAAAGCAGATGGCTTTTAAAAAAAATAACATAAATCCCAAAATCTCGAAAACCATGGGACTTTCACTAAACTGAAATTCCAGCATATAGTAGGACATGATATGACGTATCGACAGGTGCAGGATTATCCATTCATGAAGGGACACCCTGTATATATATATATATATATATATATATCGCGGGTAATTTTGCTAGAATAGAGGAGAATGGAAGATCCTATATTTCGTGGAAGTTCTTGGACGAGTGTTTCGAGCTTAGATGGCCTATCTCCTCACGGTAAAGTTCGCGGGCACTGCGAGGAACCGACGCGGCTCTTGGCAGTCTTCAGTGAAGATAAGCAACGGGGAATCCTCACTGATATTATGAAATTTGCCGTGCATGTCTGGGGCCCCAAACTAAGGCTTGGGGCCCAAAAAAATGTTAATTTTTCATATTTTTTTTTTCTGATGAGAGTATTTGGATAACGGGACCGGGCTTCAACACATGATTAATACATAATTTTGCCAAGTTCAAGCCTATTTTTTGCTGACAAATATTGATAAGCAATGGAGTCATTATTATTTGGATAAAGTGCCGCGTATGCTGCATGGCTAGTCGGCTTAGGTGGGTCTGACAAGGAGGCTGGGTAAAGAAAAAATGTGAAAAATGTAATTTTAATAGAATAATAAACTTTCATACGACTGGATGCTTTTTTGAAATTTTGGAAATTACGAAAATGGGCATGGAAGAAACAGTTCGATTTGGACTATTATTTCTACAGCAAACAACAACTTTACACATCCGTTGTCGCCAAATGGATGAACGTGTGAGAAAGTCATCCGGCCGTAGCGCGGAAAATGTTATAAACTGTGTTCCGTCCGAATTTGAAGTGAATCGGACGAATTTTGAGGTACGACTTACACCGTGCCATAAAACATAGGGTACGGAAAAAAAACGCAAAAAATATTGTTTAGACCCGATTTTTTTAAGTTTTCTCCAAATCTTCGGCGTGACATTTAAACATCTACACTTTTTGACCGAGACCAAAAAACAAAAAATCTCGTCCATCTACATTGGAATACCTAGAGAAGTACGTACGGAATTAAAAAAATATTGTTTTATTCAAAAGTCGTAGGTATTTGAACTTAAGAAATGAATTTTCAATGAAAAATTTCGTTATAACTGCTCATAAAATGTTGAAAGTTGTTGAAGTGAAAATTGTCGAAGTTATTTGTCACGCCAATTGGAAAAAAGCTGTTTCGAGAAGTTTCGAGTAGTCGGCCATTTTGTACGTCGGAAAAAAAAAATAATTTCTAACAGTTTGATATTCATGTTAAATAGACGTGTAATTAATTTCATGAGTGGATCACTTTTTTTTTAATTCGCACATGATTTTATACCCGTTACTGTAGCCTAACCCCTATAATTTGAAGAAATCTGCAGCTGAGGCGAATCGATTGTTTGTAGAAGTAATATGGCGAGGCTGCTTTAAGGCGTTACCCCCACTTGTAGCGCAAAAAAAAAACCTTTTTCATGAATTTTTTTAAAGTAAACTACAAAACTTTTTTAATCGATCAATATACCATCTTAAAGAACACATCTTGAAGAACTTTCAGTAATTTTTTTATTGAAAAATATTACATTGTTTAGTGGCAAATGGCCGTCAATGAAATAATGTTTTTATATACACGGTTTGCGGTGACCAACATTGCGGCGAAGTGGATCATCTGAAAAAAAAATCCGGATGGATTTAGTCGAATATAAGTATAAACTAGTCTTTAATCGAAGGATTTTAAAAAATATTCATTTTTCACAAAATGGCGGACAGTCAAAGTTAATGGTTCGATTTTAACGAAAAAAACGGCCGTTTTTTGGCTATAAAACGGCCATCTTTTTCGAAAAAAAAATCGAACGATTAAAGACTACATTTTTATGTATTGAATAAGCCTGCAAAATTTCAAGAAGATCGGTTCATTAGTGTTCGAGTAATCTTGGTCACCGACTTCAGAAATGCCATTTTGAGAAAAACGCGTTTAAAGTTTCAATTTCAGTTCTTCAATTCACGGATTCTTCTCTTTCAACGCTCATATCTCAGTCAATTTTGTTCGGATCGACTTGAAATTTTCAGGACATATTCTCAGATACTTATACTTCAAAAAATGCAATAAAACAAATCGATTTTTCCAAAATCGCAAGTGGGGGTAACCCCTTAAGGATGTTGAGTCCCTATGAAACATCATAGTGTTAATTGTTCAATAAATAGCTTCTTAATCGTCATGAAATTCGTAGACGATCTCCTGAATACTTCGTGTAAAAACCAAGGGGCTGACACTGGGATAAATTCTCTTAACAGTGACGTGTCCCCGTATTGTCGCCACGCGACTAACCCACCATGCGGCGCTAGTAGTCACCCGCATGACCCCCACTCCGCAAAGCACCTCGCCGTATTATTTCGTCATTTATTCTCGATCTGTCATTGTTCTCGAATTTAAAAAATCGTAGTGTGGTAAAATCGTAATTATTTTGTCACATCATTAGAAGAGCGATTTATGGCTCATCGCAATTCAACACGTGTTTTCGAGTCTATATTGGACGACGTGTATAACTATGAAAAGCTCTCTTTTCCGTGTATAGAACACGCCGATAGTGTTCTTTTACACATAATACAATATTACGTATTGATGCGGATGCAGCATTATTCTGCACGTCTCAACGCAGAACAAAAAAAAGCAATCTCAAAAGAAAAAAATCGCAAAACATTGTACAACGTGACTAATCCATTATTTAAAAAATATTAATGTTATCTGTTTATTTCGTTCAATAAATATTTTTAAATACATAATATTGCAACAAGTGTAAATATTGCATCCCTTCCTATATACACATATACTTTTAAATTCTATTCTAAACAATGAATTTTCCAGACGCGTCGAATGCAAATTATGCAAACGCTGCGCGACTGAAGTGGGGGTCGTGCTGGTGACGACTAGCGCCGCATGGTGGGTTAGTTTACGTGGCGACAATAACGAGACACGGTAGACCCAGCAGTGCCAGGGGGCTGGTAAAAACATACCAAATTTTCAGACTTCCATCATCATTACTTCAACCTCCTTAGGGGTTAAAATAAAAAACGATAAGAAAATGCGCAAAATTTCGTATGTTTTTGTATGAAGTATTTACGAAATCGTGTTAAAATTTCACGACGATTAGGAAGCTCGTTAAAAAAAATTAATAACGTATAACGTATTAATAACATAAATACGTATAACGCAATAAAATAAAAAATCAATAACATTTTGTTAAGAACAATTTTTAAAAGAAAAAAAAATCACCAATAAACTTCGTTTTGTTTCCGTTGCTTTCAGTATATTGTAGATATTACAAAATTGAGAGGTGAAAAAAAAACTTATTGCAAAGTTACATCACTTTCCATTAGACAACATTTAATTTGTGAATGTTAAGGGAGCTTTCCAGTGTGAAATTTTCAAAAAATCGATTTTTTTTTTTTGCTTTATCGAATAGTATACACTCTTCCGAATATTCCCTGAAATTTTCATGCCGAAATTCAGATTATTTCGGTTACTGTACAGCATTTCTTGGAAGAAGGCAACGGAGCGCTACAGCTACAGCGAAGCTTTGAACGCGTTTTTCTCGAAACAGCATTTTTCAAAACGGTGTCCAACTTGGAGGGCAGAGTTTTAAAGCTATCGAGTTGAATTTTTTACACAATATTCTTAACGTCATTGTTTATCGTGCTATGGAAGCTTTTTTTTTTTTGACATCTTCCTATTTTTTTGTAAAAAAAACTGCCAAAAAAATGCTAAAATCGATACTTTTTGTTCAAACCGGCGCCATTTTTGCAAAAAAAAAAAAAAAAGCCTCCATAGCACGAAAGCCAATTATATACCGATCAATAATCTTTTTGTGTTTTTTGTTTCAGATCAAAATTGTGACCCCCAACGTGGACACCACATCCAAGTGCATTTTCTGCAACAATCGTTTCATCATTTTTATAGATATCAATTAATAAATAAATCGATCTTTAAAAAATTGTTTTGTATTCTTCAATACCCAATTAATATACAAAAAAAAAACCAGACCGATTAGATTATTTTTTCTTTAAAAAAAAAAATCGCGAAAAACAGCGATTTTTCGGGCTGTCACACTGGAAAGCTTCCTTAATTGTTCGATAACGAGCTTCCTAATTGTCGTGAAATGTTTACACGACCTCTGAAACACTTCGTACAAAAACGTACGAAATATTCCGGAATTTAATAATCATTTGCGATTCGGGACTCAACATATTTTATTCTCTCGGGACTAAATTCCTTATTTTTGTTTGTCCAATCTCGAAGTTGGGGGGCCAACGAATGCGCCCGGTCCGCGTCCAGCGCGAGGCGCATCGTCTTGGTATAATTACCACGCGACTGTTTACACTGTTGGCCCCGCGGTTATACGGCCCAGGGCGTGGGTGTTGGAACAGCATGTGTGTAAACAGCAATAAAACATCTCGAGCTATCCGATACGCTCGATACGGTGGCTTTTCGTGTGCCCGTGTGTACGCGTGTACGCGCGTGTGCGGAGCAGCCGCAAGGGCGACTCCTGCACGAGGATGAGCTTGCACGTTCTGCGCCGAACGAAACTCGCGCGGAGGCGGAGCCTCGAACGTTCCAGCGACAAATATAACTCCGAGAAATGCCGTTAATTCCGGCGAAATCTTGAGATAAATTGAGAGAAGAAAAAAAGAGTCTGACGGATCGGGACGAGAGTGGCAACACCCACAGAATCGGGGTGGAGTCTGATGATCTTCGTTCTGATGAAAAATTCGTTCTTTTCAAGGGGGGGAGATAAGGTAAATGTCCCAATTATTGAACAGCTAAGGATCTGGGGGATTGAATTCGGTGAGAAAAAATATAAAATAAAGAAAAAAAAACATCGCTTTCGTGTTCAAATGATACTTTGATACTTTTATTTTCGAAAAATCACCCTTTAAATTATTTTTAAATGATTTCAAATGAAAAAAAAAAGAATAACAATGCGAAGCATGCAAATGTCCCAATTATTGAACACTGGAACTGCCTATGTCCCTAATATTGAACAGGCATGCCCCAGTTATTGAACACTCTCGAGAATTCTTTTTCCGTTCTGAAAATATTATTTTGGGTACAATATTGAGAAATAAAAGCAAAATCAAACACTTAAATAATCTTTTATTGATCATGTAAAAATACAAAAATATATATTTAGTCCCTTTTGACAGCTTTTTGGTTCATTCGCATTTGGTTTATTTTTGCTTTTCAACTCGACCTTTATTTTATTTTTCTTTTCAGCTTCCTCGTTTTTATGTTCTGTTTTTGTTTGATTTTGTCGCAGCTTTCTTGTTTTTCGACTCCAGCTTGATTTTCTTTTTATTTACCGCTCTGCATATAGTGCGGTTTTTACAACTTCAGAACTATGTGCAGAGCGACGTCTTTTTGTCGCCATGTTTATGCCGTTTTATTGCGAAAATTTTGTCCCTGAAATATCGGAGAGCAAAAAATATTGAACATTACATTCGTATTTTTAGGTTACATTTAGGTTATATTCTCTTTTTACTTTTCTTTTTATGTTTATTGCACGAAAATACAAATAAAAAATATATTTGACGAGCTTAGAGTTATTATTAAAAGAATAAAGATAAGTTTATTCGGGAACTTACAGTTTTTGTTTGAATAATTCGATTCACACGATCTGTCACGCGTTAACTGTCTCGATGTTTTGATGGGTTTAATGACGCCATCTTGGAGAATTCGAGTGTTCAATAATTGGGACACACGGCATTTTCTATGTTCCAATGATCGAACACCGTATTTTTTAACAAATAATTAACGATTTTTTTTTAAGGGAGCTTTCCAGTGTGAAATTTTCAAAAAATCGATTTTTTTTTTTTTTGCTTTATCGAATAGTATACACTCTTCCGAATATTCCCTGAAATTTTCATGCCGAAATTCAGATTATTTCGGTTACTGTACAGCATTTCTTGGAAGAAGGCAACGGAGCGCTACAGCTACAGCGAAACTTTGAACGCGTTTTTCTCGAAACAGCATTTTTCAAAACGGTGTCCAACTTGGAGGGCAGAGTTTTAAAGCTATCGAGTTGGATTTTTACACAATATTCTTAACGTCATTGTTTATCGTGCTATGGAAGCTTTTTTTTTTTTGACATCTTCCTATTTTTTTGTAAAAAAAACTGCCAAAAAAAATGCTAAAATCGATACTTTTTGTTCAAACCGGCGCCATTTTTGCAAAAAAAAAAAAAAAAAGCCTCCATAGCACGAAAGCCAATTATATACCGATCAATAATCTTTTTGTGTTTTTTGTTTCAGATCAAAATTGTGACCCCCAACGTGGACACCACATCCAAGTGCATTTTCTGCAACAATTGTTTCATCATTTTTATAGATATTAATTAATAAATAAATCGATCTTTAAAAAATTGTTTTGTATTCTTCAATACCCAATTAATATACAAAAAAAAAACCAGACCGATTAGATTATTTTTTCTTTAAAAAAAAAAATCGCGAAAAACAGCGATTTTTCGGGCTGTCACACTGGAAAGCTTCCTTAATCTTTAACAGTGGCGATGGCATGGCATGGTCTTCTCAACGGGTTGCAGCGGATGTTGTCAGATGGCGTGACACGTAGCAAGATTAATCTTTTTTTATCCGAAATTTTTTTTTCTTCCTGAAAAGTTGTCGTCTTGGCTTTTTCAGGGTGCTGATTACGAATCTGAACTCAAAGTTCAGGAATTCACAATGACGAACAAATATGGCGAATGAAAATACAAATAATACAGATTGATTTAGATGAAACTCGGTACTCAAGCTTCATACATTTCCACCTATTTATCGTATTGTGCTCCATGTTATTGAACTCACCATGAAAAATTTCGTCATTTCGAGTTCAGCATCACACTCAGCGTCCCCGAAAACCCCCGAGTACCAAGATTTATCCAAATCGAGCTGTTTTATGCAATTTCGTCCGCCATATTAGATCCGCCATCAAAATTTTTTGGAATTTTGTGTTCAGATTCGTAACAAGCGACCTCGAAAATCGCAGAGTACCAATTTTTATCCAAATCGAGTAAAATGTTCAATTTCGGTCCGCCATTCCAGCGCCGCCATTTTGAATTTCCAAATTTGAAGTTCAGTTTCGTAATAGGTGACCTCAAAAACTCCGGAGTACTAATTTTCATCTAAATCGAGTGAAGTTTTTTATTTTTGTCGGCCATATTGGCGCCGCCATTTTGAATTTCCAAATTTTGACTTCAAATTCGGATTCGACGAGCCCAAAAACCCCCGAGTGAGGCTCCGATTTTAAATCAGAGCAAGTTAAATAGGGAAATAAAGATTGACGCACTATTGCGTCAATGCCAACGAGGGGGTTAACCCTCATACGCAGAATTTGAACCAAGAAAAAGTGAGGAATGTTGAAAATCGATGAAATGGGACGCTTTGAAACGAAAAGTTTGAGTTTTTTCGAAGTTTTTTTGAGTTTTATCTCAAACCGCTACAGTCTCCAATAAAAAAATAACTTTTAGCACTAACTTTCGGGAATACTTAAAGTCGTGTTTCAGACAATAAGGTTAGAACTACTTATACCAAGTTACATCAGAATCGGTAGATTAGTTTTTTGTCTATCCGTCACGCGAGTTTTGAAAGTATCTGAAAATCTAAAATAATGAATAAACGTTGATTCTGTTTAGTTAATACACAGAGTTTTGCTGATAAACTCATTGATAATGAAAAAAGTCAATCTTTGATAAAAATTATCGCAGTCACCGCACGACACCTAGTTTCGGAAAACGAAAAACTGCTTTTGCCAAGGCTCCATCTGCAATATTTTCGGGCAGTGTTAAGGTTATGACGGAGCCCCGTCAAAAACTACCTCCCTTTTTTCTTCTAGTTGCAAACATCGGCGGTTTTGACATACTGTTGTTTATGAAGTGACACTTGAGAATGAACGTAATTATTGGCGTATTTTGTATAAAGCATGGATACCGGTTTTGGACGATATCGAAAATCCGAAAAAACGGACCAAAAATCCGATATTGGACTCGAACGATACCAATATTTCTATATCAGAATTCAATAACTAAAAATATCATTATAATTGTTATTATTTTCATTTAAGTTACTTTTACTTATTTTGTACTACGTTTAAAAGCCTTAAAATATTAAGTATCTATAAAACGTATTATTCATTTATAAAGTACGAATATTTTTATTTTCATAAGGTACACACATGGAGGTTATGTGTGTAACACGATATCCGATAAACGGCCGCCTCGTCCCTGTTTGCAAACGTTCACGCATTTGACGAAATTTTCAAGAAAATTTTGGCCCAATTGCGGACTAATTTCATTACCTGTGCGTCCAATTGCTTCCTTGAGCTCCAGAATGGTCTGCGGATCATTGGCATTCACTTTTCCGTTCAGACGAGCCCAAAGAAAGAAGTCCAACTGCGTCGAGTCGCACGATCTTGGTGGCCAATTCACATCGCCGCGGCGCGAGATAACACGACCATGAAACTTCGTCGTGTAATTCTCTATGACTAAACCTCAATAATTCCTGATGTCAGTTGCCGAAGATTAGTACTCTATGTTCGCCACGAGAAAAAAGGCGCGCAATAAAAAATGTCAGGTCACTTTGAGACGTCCGTTAGAAACAGCGCCGATGTTACCAAGATCTAATTTTATTAAAGTAATCGTAACAAAACGCACTCGACTGCGTTTTTTTACAAGAAATATTCAAGCGTGCTCGGAGTGAAAATAATGCGATTCTAAATTTCCAAAATGTCTTCGCCATTGTTGAACCTTTTTGAAGAATAAACTCGATCCGTTGGAAAATATCCCGTAAAGTCTCGAAATCCTCAGAGCAAAAATGATGGCAGTAGCGATGTTTAAATTTACACAGTTAATATACATATATATATATACAAAGAGAAAGAGAGAGGGAAAGACGTACACGCACGCAAACAACTGATCTGTATAACGTGCCGAAGAAGCTCAAAGATTTTAGTTCGCACGTCAGTTCACACAGGCATTTTTGTTTTGTTTTTTTTCCGTCGTAGGGACGCCCTGCCGGGTTCTCGGCGCTCGGGAGGCGGCATGTGTGTAAACAGCAATAAAACACGGCGTGTCGGACGGCGCGTTGCCTCGCGGTCATCTCGCGGTTTTCGTTTGCCGCGCGCATCTCTTTCTGGATAAGTAAGCAGCTTCCGTTCCGCGCGACGAGCTGCGTGCACACGACGAGTTCGTACGTATGCACAGACGCGTACGCGCGTAACATTGGAAAATTCGTAGTAGGCGGAGCATAGTAGAGGAGGGAGAAAGACAAACCTCCGAATTCCGTTTCTTGGTTGTTTTTTTTTCAATCTTCATTTGGACTTTTCGTTGAACACGCTCAGCCTCGCGAGATTTGCCATAGGCTCTGACGATACGTGATGAAAACATCCCTTGCATTAGTGGGCGATATCGCACGAGCGTTAGCCGGAATCGACTTGCAGTCCCATCCGAGTCGACGGAGAGACTTTTCACTTCGCGGTAAATAGATCGAATCGTCGGCGATTTTGCGCGGGCGACAATTTCGGCGGAATCGACGAAACGATCGATCGGTATTCAAAGACATGGAGAAACGTGCGACGAGCGCGTGTTCCTCGATCCCGAGCGGTGTCTCCACCTCGGCGATTATCTGTCAATCATCCCAAGTGGGCGGAAGTTGCGTGAACTATTCGTCGCTGAATTCGGGGTTAATGCCGGGCTATATAGCGCAATTGGCGTGCTGGCAGAGATACGCGAAGCTGCTGCCCATACAGCCGAGACACGAGAAACCTCCGTACTCGTACATCGCACTCATCACAATGGCGATAAACTCGTCGCCCGCTGGAAGACTCACGCTTTCCGGTATTTATCGCTTCATCATGGAAAAGTTCCCGTACTATCGCGACAATCGACAAGGCTGGCAGAACAGCATACGACACAATTTGAGCCTGAACGATTGCTTCGTCAAGATACCGAGGGAGAAGGCGATCTCGTCGATCAACGAGCAGGAAGCTCAGTGCCCGGGCAAGGGAAGCTACTGGACACTCGATCCTTCCGCCAATGGAATGTTCGAACACGGCAACTATCGGAGAAGGCGAAGCTCCGGGCAGCGGAGGGCATGCTCGCAGAACAGAAATTCAACACTCGCTGCGGTAATAACTCGTTTTTTTAAATAGAAATCGACGCTAGGTTATACGAAAGAAATACTAATATTTTCGCGCGATTCAATGCGGTTCGGGCTGCAGTAGAGTGAAACATATTTCCGGGGAATTTATGGTGAAATATAAGGTGGGCGATTAATGGTTGGTTGAATTTGTATTCGGATTGTTTGTGAGGAGACACTCGCGTATGGGGTGAAGTTGCGTCGAGTGACGATCGTAAAGACGTTGAAGTTTGCATCGTTTGAATGCAAGGCTTTTTTGAAGTCGGCTACTGTCACGGCCCTAAAATCTGGGTTATTTAAGGAGGTACGATCATTACTACGAATCTAAGATTCGGATTTGAAATTTTTATATGATTTTGACGAAATCGCAGGAGTTAAATCTTGCGGGGGACCTTTGAACGAAGGGGCTCAACGGCATACTTGATTTCGGCCGACCGGTTGGCACGAAAGGAAAGAACCGAGTTTTTTCTTAAGGGGGAAGATACCGTTAGGCGAAGAAAAAGTTGCTGATTCACATTTTTTTTCGAAAGGAAAGTTTCTTCACCATTTTTTAGACTCAGGGTATGCTTTGTTACTACTTTTGGCTGATACGTGATATTTTTATTTTATTAAACTTCAAACATGGCAAACTGTTGAAAATTGATTAAATGATACGCATTGAAACGAAAGGATTGAATTTTCCGAATAAAATGGCTACCTATCGTAATAAAAACTTTTTTCTTAGTTTTCGCGAATATTTCGGGTCATGTTTTAGACAATAAGGTTAGAAAGAATTATACCCAATTTCATCAGAATCGGTCAATTAGTTTTTTAGCTATACGTCGCGGTTTTTGTCAAAATGCAGTTAAGGGGACCGTGCCATACCTTCGCCATTTTTAAAGATTAATTTTTTTTTTAATTTAAATACAATTTTACAGCCAAAAGTAGTCAAACATATCCTAAGTAGGGAAAATGGTAAAATCTTTCCTTAAAAAAGAAAAAAAAATGAAAATCAGCCAATTTTTTCCTAAAGGTATCGCTCCTCTTAAAATATACAATATTTGCTAAGACTTGACCGAGCTTTTTATGTTAGCGTGTTTCAATCATCGAAAAAAACAATTTTGAATTTTTTCTTGTTTTTTTTCGAGGAAAAATGACACGATTATTAAGTAATGCAAAAAATGTTAAGAAAAACGTCGGTCAAGGTTGACCTATTACACTGAATAAGTGTACCAAATTTCAAGTCGATCCGTTCATTAGATGTTCGAGAAAATAAAAAAAATTTGTTTAAAAATATGTATAAAATATACCCAAAGTTTAAATAAATTCTATTTTCTCATTCCTTGTAAAAAAATATATATATATATTTTCTAACATCTTGATATTCATACTAAATAGATGTGTAATTAACTTGTAATTAACTATGAGCGAATCACTTTTTCATGCGAAAAAAAATTGTTAAATTCGCACATGATTTTATACCCGTTACTATGGCCTAACCCCTTAAAGATCAATAATTATAAAATACCACGTAAAAGGCGAAAGTAGAGATAGACATCCTCGAAGTCTCAAGGCAGTGAAAAAATCTTCAAAAAAATCACGAAAAGCAGCAAATTTTGTCCTCCCCTAAAGGTATCTCCCCCCTTAAGAGTTAATTTTCGAAAAATCTTTCCTCGGTGCACCTCTGCACCCTCTAAAGAACAAATCTTCCAAATTTCGCGTTTCCATCTTCAGCGGTTCAGGCTGTGCGTTGTAAAGATTTCAGTCAGTCACGGAACTGTTTTGTGTGTGTAGATAGGCGTGTTCTGTTCGCATCCCGTCCGACGTGAAGGATCCAAAGTCATTGTCGATCATAAACGAGCGCTTGTCCGATTCGCAGGCGAGCAGAACGGAAGCCACGGTCGCCATGGACGAGCGGACCGTCATCACGGAGGCACCCGATCTCGAAGAGACGAAGGATCATACGGATTTGCGAAACCTCGCACGTCGCGCCGAGAAAACCTCGTCGTTCACGATAGACAACATCCTCAACGATTCCTCGAGCTTCAAGACTTAGCCTTCATCGCGCACCTCTACTTCGACTGTCCTTGCGTCGCTCTACGATTCTGACACGCAAAAACACGTCCGAACCTTGACGCGATGACGAAATATTGAATATACATAGATACAGGGTGGCTTAAGATCGCCTGACATTTTATAATAATTTATCAATATAACGTATTATTTATTTGAAAAGTACGAATATTTTAATTGAATATAAGGTACAAACATGGAGGTTATGCGTGGAACACAATATCCGATAAATGGCCGCCTCGTCCCTGTTTGCAAACGTTCGCTCTTTTGACGAAATTTTCAATAACATTTCAGCATTGCAAATAGCATTGCTTTCTTGAGGTCCGAAATGGTCTGTAGATCATTGGCATAAACGTTTCCGTTCAGAAAAGCCACGGAACTTCGTCTGCGATAACTGCATTGTTACGCCCGCGGTGTGGCAGGTTGCGCCATCTTGTTGAAAGAACATGTCTTCCAAGTCCATGCCGTTTGTGCCGTTTATCGAACATTGTGTTCCACACATAACCTCCATGTTTGTATCTTGTATTAAAGTTAAAATATTCGTACTTTTCGAAATAACCAATACGTTTTAAAAATAAATAAAAATGCCAGGTCATTTTGAGACACCCTTTATATATTTACACGCAGAAGATAAGTTTATGAAAGACGTTTATGGAATAAAGCGATCGTGTTCGATACTCATCGCGACATTTCAGTAATTCGACTGCCCGATAATTATATCCTTTTCCACTTAAGGAGGCACGATCACTTCCACGGGGTCGAAAAAGAGTCTGAATTTATTTTACCCACAGCTGCTCTGATTGCTGTTTACTTATGTTGATTATTCGTATTATCGATCATAGTGTGCCAAATGTTGTGGTAAATGATGAATTTACTTCACGTGAACAAATAAAAACTGAAAAATTAGATTGTCAACGACTCGGTAGTAATCTTTGTAATATTAACATATCCATCATAAAAACGGACTAAAAAGACAAAACAAAATCAGCCGGAAACAAAATGAGGCTTGAATTACCTCAGCGGAATTACCACGATAGGCAGAATTATACGCATTATTGATACGTGATAAATGGCAAAACTCCATTAATTGTTGTTTGCATATTTTGTGGCGGCTTGTATTCAAATTAATTTCAAACCAAAGCTGGGTTATGTTCGCCAAACGCATTTTCAACCGGAAATTGAAACTTGTAATGTAGTGCTTAAACTACACGGTGAAGATTGATTTTCTTATTTTTTACAATATCTATTATATCTGATCTATCGAATTTCAGTTTTCCAACGGGTTTAGTTGGATACGTGAGCAGAAAAACCACGATCACCGCACTTCCGGTTGACCGTCTCCATAAGACGACGTGCTTCGGTGACTCCGAGTGCTCGACTTTGCAGTTTTATTGCGAAAAAGCTAAACGGTCAAAATAGCTGAAATTTTGGCAATAGGCGCATAAAGTATTCGTCAAAATCATATAAAAATTTCAAATCCGAAAGTTGGATTCGTAGTAATGATCGTACATCCTTCAAGACGTCGCTTCGCGTTAGACGAGAGAAAGTCTGTCGCGTCGTGTGCGCCGCGTGTGTTTGTTTCTTCAATGTTCCCCCGGCCGAGGGTGTACGTTTTGCCCGAACGTGAAATTCTCGGTAGTTCTCTGAGGCCTACCTCGGCGCGGGCGCAACATCCGGGGACCGCCGTGCGTAATTCTACGAAAACGCGAGGGGTGATAAATCACGCGAGTCCGGTATCACTCGTCTCGTTTCTTTCGACGCGACGTGGATCGCGAGAAACCGAGCCGACGGGCACGATTTTTCGTACGAGCTCGAAGTTTCGTAACGAGTTGAAAATTGACGCTTGTACTTTATTTCTCTCGCTTATTCGATATATGATATTAGGCGGTAGGATTTCTCTTCATCAGCTCGAGGTCCGCGTCCATCATGTCCTTGACGAGCTCCTGCGAGTTGAAAGAAAAAACAGTTTACAAGTGCCTTCGTGGTGAGACCATTTTTTCGATCGCATAGAATAGGGGGGAGATGGAAAATGTGGCGCTTACTTTGAACGTCACGGTTGGTTCCCATCCGAATTTCTCCTTAGCTTTCTGCGCGTTGCCCAGCAAGAAGCCCTGTCACAGAATTTTTCCATAAAGGGCGCGTTCTCTTGCTCGCTCGACCCCCCGGGAAGCTTACGCGAATTCAAACAAGTGCGCGTCGGGCCTCGCTCTATTAGGGTTCCGTATACATAACCAATTAACCTTTTTTTTTAACTCGATATTTAAGTAGTTAATGCTCTTCGTCTGTCTTAGTTTTCAAGTAGTACTAAACTGAAACCATAAGGAGTGATTGTAGCCAAAGAAAGCTTTGTATACTCCTGCTGTAAACTAATAATGAAAATATATAAAATTATTGTTATTTAAATATTTGCAAGACCAAATGACTTGTTCTTGGAGTCGATACCAGCCAATTGCCAATATTGTTACATTTTTTCGCAGAAAAATAGGATGCGAAGAAAGATAAATTAAATATACGACCCAGTCCTTTTCAAATTTGCAATCTAGTTTCTTCCGTGACGTAAATCTCTCGTTCTCGGCTGGCAACGACCCCAAAAATCACTCATTTGGTATCGTAAATATTTAAATACCAATAATTTTATATATTTTCATTATACATTTATTGTATTATGCATACAATAAACAATTATATAATACTACATTACAAATCGGCGTTTTCAGTATTTGTCGTTCAAGTACACTTCGTTGTACGTAATATACAGAAATTCCAAATTCCTAACTAGTTTAGTTTTTGCGACAGACCCCGTAACAAAAATGGCCTAAAACTGACAACTTTGACGGCGCCCATTTCTTTATTTTCGAAGATAAAGGAGAAAAAATTTGTACTCTACTCGATGAGCTTTATACAATGACACCCAACATGCCAGGGTAAGAATTTGTTCTGTTCCTTTTTCATATATGGAACCTCCTCGAAACGCAATTTAATTGAATTTCCAATTCAATATTCGTTTCTGAGTCAACATTCTACACGAAATATCCAAAATTCAGGTCTGTCACTCATTCCGTTTACGAGCTAAAGACGCGTGACATACAGACGGACAGACAGCAGGGTGACGGAAATAGGGCCTCGTTTTTTTCCTTCGGGTACGGAACCCTAAAACTGGCGGAAGACTCACCACTTCGGTGGGCCGAAAGTATTGTGGATTGACGCGTACGAGGACTTGGTCAGTCGCGGAATCCTTTCCAACTTCCTCGACACCCTCGCCCTCCCACTTGATGCTGCGGCCGACGTAATCGAACGCGGCCTCGACGAACTCCCTGACACTGTGCGCGATCCCGGTCGCGATAACGTAATCGTCGGGGATCGGCTGCTGGAGCATCATCCACATCGCCTGCGAAAGAGTGATCGTGATCGAGGATGGATCTTCTTCCGATCCCACAAATCCGCTCGTACCTTGACGTAATCCCTCGCGTGACCCCAGTCGCGTTGCGAATTCAAATTTCCCAGCTCCAATACGTCCTGAAGGCCCAGATGAATCTTCGCTATCGTTCGCGTTATTTTTCGCGTTACGAAATTTTCGCCACGTCGGGGACTCTCGTGATTGAAGAGAATCCCGTTGCAGGCGAACATTCCGTAAGCCTCTCTGTAATTAACGACGATCCAGTAGCTGTAAATTTTCGCGCACGCTGCGGAAACGGCGAGCGAGAAAAACAAAACGAACGTGGTGTAAAAGTGGCGTGGGGAGACGTAGTGTGGATTACGACGATGAGGAAGGAACACGCCGGCCAATGACTGGGGGAGTTGCCCTCGAGGTGACATAGCCGTATAAGACGACATATCCTCAATATCTTCAAATATTCGCGCTATACGATCAACGATGACGATCTATGATCGATCGATGAGTGTTGCTAGTAGCGAAATCGGGCGTAGTTCCGAAAAGCCCATACCTCTGATTAATTTGAAATTTCGTGTACCCGTGTATTTTGACTCGCTGATTACGAATATCGTAGTGAAAATACCCGCGAATTTGATTTTCAAGGTCAACACTCACGAAAACTAATTTTTCAACAGTTTTCCTGTTTTATTTTAGTAAATATTCGTTTTAGAGAAAAACGTTTCCCATAAAAGGTACAGCGTATGAAAATATTGATATTTCATGTTCCATACAGTTTTTATCTAAAACCATTCCGTTTCGAGAAAAATTGGATAATGGTGCAATAAGTGAAAACTGCTTAGCTCCATTAGTTTCGATATTATCTACTTACGAACTTTACCGCGGGATGGGTAGAGTTTAGTCTTTAAAGTGCGTTTTTTTTGTTTTTATTTTTTTTTCTTTTATTTTGGTTTCTTTTTGCATTATATACCTTTTTTGCATTTTTTTTGTGATTCAGTAAATTTTAAAGTGCATATTTTTTTGCTTTTGTGTTTTTTTATTCATTTTCTTCGATTTTTTTCTGTGTTTCTTTTGTGTTATATATCATTTTTGCATTTTTTGCTCGGGTTTGTTTGGGTTGTTTGGGTTTGGTTTTTTTGTTGGGCTTGCTTGGGCTCTTTATTTAGTTTTGTTTTTTTTTTACTTTCGGTTGTTTGGGCTTTTTTGTTAACATTTGCGTTTGGATTTTTTTTGTTGGTTTTGTTTCAGATTGAATTTGGTTTTTTTGTTTGGGTTTGTTTGGGCTAATGAACATTATCTATATTCTTGCTGTTACCGATCCGTTACTATAGAAAAGTAGATAATATCGAACCGAATGAAGCTGAGATAAAAGATCAATATTTTCATAGTCTACAACTTTTGTAGGAGACATTTTTCTCTAAAATGAATATTTACTAAAATAAAACAGAAAAACTGTTAAAAAATCCATTTTCATGAGTGTTGACCTTCAAAATCAAATTTTCGGGTATTTTCAATATGATATTCGTGATCAGCGAGTCAAAATACATAGGTACACGAAATTCCAAATTAATCAGAGGCTTTTCTGAACTTGACAAAGTAACTTTTCTGAACTGAAGACGAAGTACGTCATCTTAAGGACAACTTCCCTACCTCGTTTACTAACCATAGGGCGAGCGCGGATAGAACGGAGTTCTTTCCGTTTGCGGAATTTCCGCTACTTTGCCGTAGAGCTCGGACGTCGAGGCCTGATAAAAGCGCACCTTTTTCTCCAGGCCGCACATCCTTATGGCGTCCAGTATTCTGACGGTGCCGAGCGCGTCCACTTCACCCGTGTACTCGCTCAATTCGAAGCTGACCTGGAAAGAACAGGCTGCCGTGAAATAGCACACAAAGCGGAGGGCACAGCGAGGAACAGCCGTTCTCTCGGCGACCGATGGACGGACCTTGACGTGACTCTGGGCCGCCAGATTGTATATCTCCGTCGGTTGCACCGTACTTATGACTTTGGCTAAACTACTGGAATCCGTCATGTCGCCCCAGTGCAGTTTCATCTTCTCCTGACGGTGACTCTGCGGGTCCGCGTACAGGTGCTGTATCCTGGAGGTGTTGAAGGAACTCGAACGTCTGATGATACCGTGAACCACGTAGTTTTTCTCCAGCAGAAATTCGGCGAGGTACGAGCCATCCTGAAAAGTTCAATCTGACTTTTATCGATCCGGGATGGAACTTTTGCGGAAGCGTCGCAGTTTGCATAGTTGGTAACGCAACGAAACATCTTTTTTACATTTCATTTTCCATATTTTTATTGCTATAGATTTTTTTATTACAGACTCATATTGTAGTCTAGCCTGGACTCGCAGCTTCGCCCGCGCTTCACCGGTTGAAATACTTACCCGGTCTACAGTTTTTGATCATTCACCTTGGTTATTTTTTATTCTTGTTTTCACTCCATACGTACTGACTTTTTGTCCCTCGTATCTTTATTATAAGTATAGATAGATTAAGTATTTACTTGCGAAAATTCAATGGAAATCACAGTGGTGGATCTTTACTTTACCTAATAAAAAAGTTCTAAAATGAAACGTTTGAATGTCGGATACGTTATTTTGTGAAATTAGTTATCTAAAATTAAAACTGAATCGATCTTACAAAAGTTTATTATACACTACATTCTGCTTTTTTATTTCTTCCCTGCCGGTTTAAATAAAAAGATTTCCTCGGTTGGTTACTGTGAAGCAGGCGACACGAAGCTGACCATGCAAGAAGCAGGCTGTTCGTAAGTGGACTCCAGCCGCTCGTAGCATTTGCCCTTGTGATTTGTTAATCGTCATCACAAAGCATACAGTTACGGGGAACTGCACTCGCTTGAATTGAAACACACAGTTATTGGGAGTAAGTGGTATCCGCGGCATAATCACAGTCTTACTTCGTCCACACCCAGTCAGAACTTCTTCAATGACGTTTATTTGCAAAGCAACTAATTGCTCAACTTCTACTGGTTCGATTTAAATGAAACATATACCGTTACCTTCACGGCATTTTCAGTTATACAAGAGAGAAAACCAAGTTTCATTCGGTTCAGTAATTTTTAAGTGATGCGAGGACATAGGACGGACAGGCAGACTTTACTACTTTATTATAAGTATAGATTCCTAAGTGTATATTTTAAAGAACGGTTGAGGAATTCTTATAAGCAAAATTTGCCAAAATAAATTACAGGAATTAAGAAATATAAATTTTCATTGCATTCTGACGATGCAAACTTCAACCTTATTTTTTGTAACTGTCTAAGGACGCAAACTTAAGGCTCTGCACCCGGAATTGTAATTTCCAACGAAGATGCCCCGGAAAATCTTGCGTTCTACTCGATTGATCGGAAACTATACCCGAGCTTGGATCGCTTCTGCCTCTCTGAACAAATCTTATTAGCGACTACGGATTAGGTCTGCACGTGCTTTCATCGCGCATGGGCCTGGGGCTGCCAGAACTCTGATGTAGGGATATGAAGGGATTAAACTGGCCTAGCTCTAACGGATCGTTGTTTCTTCACTTATTCAGTACAATTGTTGGTTCAATTTTTCCAATTAGCCCGAAAATTCTTGTAAATATTTCATAAAGTATAATTTACCTGGCCGGTTATTCCTGTTATCAGTGCCACGCGACGATCACCGTCACTAGCCATAGTTTTTGCGATTATTTTTGAACAATTGCCGCGCCGTTGGAACGGCTGCTCCGTTTTTGTTTTTAACAAGATTAAACGATTGTCCGAAAAGCCGAGCGTTCAGGCATGGAGTGATCGACACTCGAGTTCCACCCGCTGTGACGTGGCACAGCCGAGTCTGCTATCAGGTCTATCCGAGATCTCGTTATCAGCGTCCGTAGACAAAAACACAATACTTCTTCGCGGGAAAGGGGAACGGAGACCGGTACAAGATTACCGCGGCACAAACGTCAAACTGAAGGCCGACGAGGAGCCGCGTTTCAGCGTAAAGTCGAATTACAGGAAAACAGCAGACTCGACAGAAGGTGGAGCAGCCCGCCATCTCGGCGGATATCGAGAGAATTCGACATTATCGAATATAAGTAAGGCGGTCATCATCGTGGAATAATCGGATTGATAGAAACGATCGGTAAGTTTGTCGAAACGCGGCTAAACGGAATTTTTACTCAAAATTCGGGTAATCCAGGATTTTGCGGCTTTTCTATCTTACCGACCGTCGACGCCACTGTTTTCTCCATTACCGACGATCGATACCGCTGCCTTGTATTTGATACACGGTGTGTCGATCGCATCGTGCGCTTCGTGAAACTTCCCATCGCGGTAGCTGCACTCGAAGCCAAAATCACGATCTTACATAATTTCTGGAAACTCCATGTTCGAATTGACCCGTTTAAAATGACCTGACATTTTTGTTTATTAATAAAATGTATTATTTATCTGAAAAGTACGAATATTTTTATTGTAATATAAGGTACAAACATGGAGGTTATGTGTGAAACACAATATCCGGTAAATGGCATAACAGCGTGGACTTGAAAAGAGCATGGTGATTCCGAAAAATCTGTTCCATTGCACAGCCGTTCGAATCTGCGTTTGCTTGGTTCACGTCTGGATGGCAGCACCGCAGTTGGCACAAACGAAAATTACAACTTCGCCTCATTATCCGAGCCACTCCCGCCCTACGAGTTTCCTGTCCGCAAGACCGTGGCCAAAATCGTGAAAACACAAAGCCGGTCGACGTCGCTCCGCCGAATCCGTAGAGGAACTCTCCAACGATGTTAACTCTGCAATTCGGCCAATGCGGCAATCAATTGGGCCACGAATTATTCTCAAAAGTGTCGAGGGACGTGGAGTCGGGGAATCCCGGTCGATCGTACCTGGCGAATTACGAGTACGGTGCGTCCAGCTGCGAGAGATGGTTCTCGGACGTGACGCAGCGGGGCAGCAGCAACAGCAGCGGAAGAACGAGAATAGCGCGAGCGATCCTAATCGACACAGAGCGAAAAGTACTGAACGAAATTCGGGCGCGGGAGGCGTCGAATTCGCGTTGGTGTTACTCGAGGAGAAACGAGATTTGCGAGAGCAAGGGTGAAGGTTCGGGCAACAATTGGTCCTACGGTTACTTCGTGAAGGCCCGAGAATTGGAGGCCGCCGCGCTCGAGGCGGTGCGACGTGAGTGCGAGAGGGCCGATCGGCTGGTCGGTTTTCTCGGGTTGCTCGGGACAGCGGGTGGGACCGGCTCGGGCGTCGGTAGTCGAATAGTCGAGGTACTTCGCGACGAATACGCCACCAAGACGATGCTGGCGATCGCTGTACTTCCGTTCACGAGTGGCGAAGTTGGTACGCAAAATTACAACAGCCTGTTGACACTCGCCAAACTCATCGATCTCGCCGATGCGATGGTCCTTTTCGAGAACGATCGTTTGTTGCGCGCATGCGTCGCGCCGGGCATTCCCGAGCGACGAATCAACGCCGAGGCCCGCTCGTTGCGCGACGTGAACGAGGTCGCCTGCGAGAAGATCCTCGCGGTGTTTCAACCGATCGAGGGTGTGAGAAACGAGGCGAACTTCTTCGCTAACAAAATGGCCGCTCATCCGGCCTATAAAATGGCGACCATAGAGGCAACTCAGCCTCTGAAATTTTCCGCGAAATCGACGATCGCCGGAAGTGGCGCGGCCATTTGCGAAACCGGATCTTTGAGCTGGCAGGTGCACGTGAAACAATTGCGACGCGCGGCTCGCATCGCGGCCGCAGCTTCGATCGACTGCGACGCCACCGTGGCGCCAGCGAGAACTTCTTCGACGACTCGGACTAACGATCGCCGTGCTCACGGGCGCTCCGTCGCCTACATGCTCATTACACGAGGCTCCAACCACGGAAACGTATCCTCGAAGGATAGCCACGATGACGACCCAGCCTCGAGCTCCGAACAATTTACCGATCGCGCACTCTACGCTCCTTGGTCACTGGAAGATCGAA
The DNA here is from genome assembly GCA_951751655.1 of Ophion costatus. Taxonomy (NCBI): domain Eukaryota; kingdom Metazoa; phylum Arthropoda; class Insecta; order Hymenoptera; family Ichneumonidae; genus Ophion; species Ophion costatus. The sequence goes on from OX632367.1 coordinate 16,470,991, forward strand.
GATTCGCGCATCTTCACGAGAAACGAAGGTTCCTCGAACGCGACAAATACGTCGCGCTCGTCATGAACAACTCGCAGATTCGTCGACCCCTCGAGGCTGTCGTCGACGGCGCTTGGAAATGCTACACTCACGGCGCTTTCCTCCATAGATACAAACAGTTCGGTCTTGAGGACGACGACTTTTTGCGCGCCTTCGCGAAAATCGAAAACGTTCTCAAACTCTACGGCGAGTTGGACGTATCCTAGCGTTGTTTGTCGTACATGAGAGAAACAAGTTTTATTTTTACTGTAAACGAATTCTGTTAAATATATATAATCGAGTTTTGCAACATTCGGCATTTTCTCTCGGGTTCGTTCAACCATCCGCGCCCTCATTTAAAACAAATAATAATTATTTCAAGGTGAACCATAATTGTTTACAGGCAAAACAAACGGCAACCTTTTGGAGAACATTTTTTTATTACTTTTTCAACTTTTGACAATTTTTCAAAGTTTTTTTTACCACCCTTGCCGATCCTACATCATTCCCTCATCCCTCTTTTCCCCCGAAACTCTTCGCTTACGCATCCTCGCTTCCGAGAAAACCCGCGCACACTCTTCCTCCTTGTACAACCTCCGTATCTGCCGACTCTCCCGGGACGATAATCGCGCGATCTCAACGACGGCGCACACGTGTGTGGGTGTGTATTCGGGCGCACGTGATTGGCAAAGTTTCGCGCGAGGGTTGTTGTGACGTCACTGGGAGGGGGGGGGGGGTCGAATCGACCTGAGGCGAAAGTATTCCGAGTACGCGTGGAGCCGGCGCAGCGCGGGGGAGTCTGACGAACGCGAGCTTTTCCGAGAATCGGGACGGAATAAAAGGACCACCCCTAACGTCTTTCCATTTCGGTGATTGCTATCCTGTGATGGGGTATTGAGAAAATCTCGCGAAATATTCGGGGAGAAGGTTTAATAAATCATAATAAATGTTGAATGAATAAATAAATAACAATAGATGCTTGGTAAATAAATAATATTCAAGGGTGAATGTTTTAAGGCGTCTTCTCGCTGTACAATTTTCAAACAATCGACTTTTTTATAACAATTTTCGAAAGTATACATATCCAAAAGTACGATAATGAAATTTTATGAAGGTCGGAGGAGTCTATCTGTGTTTTTGTGTCACCTTTATTTTACTACCTGAGCATTTTTATCTGCATCGCTTAAATTTTAAACGCGTTTTTCTCGAAACAACGTTTTTCGACGACTTGTTGAGAACATCTTCGAAACTACTGAACCGATCCTTGTGAAATTTTAACCACATATTCTTTACAATTATAGCTATAGCGCGTATCGAGGACTTTCAACATTTTTTATATTTACTATTTTTTTTGCAAAAAATTGTGAAAAAAATACGTTTTTTTTTTGTTTTTTTTTCGAAAAATGTCCGTCATTTTGTTATTTTTGCATATATCAAAAATCGTATGAGATGCGGTATAGCCATTAACATACTGCATTTTTTAGCACATTTTTTTAACTACCATTTTCGTCTATGAATAGCAACTTAAATAAATGATTTTTTTTTAAATGTATTTCGAAAGTGTACTTATTAGGTGTAACAACTTTTATATCAATATCTATAATATGAACCAATCAATAAAATTCATGAAAATAGCCTTTTTAGCGCCTACGGTGAGGAGACGCCTCAATGTATGCGATTTGGTGCACGATTCGGGGAAAATGTAAATAGCTCTGGAATTTTCTCACGTCACTGATTGCCGTTTATACGTCCGTAAAAGATGGCGGATAAATTGGGAATTTTTCATAAGAAATTTTGGAACGTTGTGGGCACTTTGTGTGTATGAATTTTTCTGAGAATGTACCCCTTTGAGGTATTCCTTTCACGAAACCAAATATTTAACAATTAACTGATTTTCGTCTATAATCAAGTAGAAACTCGGCCTAGATATTTAATTAGCTATTTAATTAGGCAATGCCTTTTAGCTGTCGTAGTTCTTAGGTAGTACTAAACTGAAACCATGTGGGGCGATGAAAGCTAAACAAAACTTCGTATACTTGTGCTGTTAGCTAATAATGCAAATTGGGATGAAGGAGTTAGGATTTTGCACATAATCGATACATAGTCTTGCCAAGTTTGAATATTTTTTATTGGTGAGGATTGATTAACAATGAAGTTATTATTATTTAAGGAAATTGCCGCCGTATTCAAGTATAATAATAATACTTGCGTATGACCGGATACTTGTTTGAAATTCTTAAATTACAAAAAAAACAGCAACAGTGGAAAAACGTCGATAGAACTTCAATTTTCGACCAAAAAACAACTTCAATCGTTAGTAAGAAACGGATAAACGACGCGGCTACGATTTACACCGTTTCATAAAACAGTGTTCGAGAAAAACACAGAAGATAGAAAGGGTGAATCGAATCTGTACGTTTTGCCGTAACGCATTGGGCTGATCCTTCACAAAGATCGTCATAACCGGTCCAATTTTTCGATCTTTTTGCATAATCCCTGCTGTAAATTGCAGTTAAGACTCTATCCTATAAAACTACAATGAAAGAACTTTACTTTCCAAATATCAAGTTTAGGCACCCCCCTCGAAGGACATCGCAATTTTCTTATCTGCAACCTTCCATTGGGCGCGGCCGTTTTCGTAACGTTAGTAAGCGCGTGGCTCGATGTAAAGGATGTCTCAAAATGACCTGACATTTTAAATTGCATGACATTTTTCTTGTGACCAACATGAAGTACTATCCTTTGACGACAGGTGTCAGGAAGTATTGAGGTTTCGTCGTGGAGAATTACACGATCGAGCAACGCATAGAAACCGTTTCTTCCAACAAGATGGCGCGACATATTCTTTCAACAAAATGGCGCAACATATTCTTTCAACAAGATGGCGCGACATATTCTTTCAACAAAATGGCGCAACATATTCTTTCAACAAAATGGCGCAACATATTTTTTCAACAAGATGGCGCGACATATTCTTTCAACAAGATGGCGCCATATTCTTTCAACAAGATGGCGCAACACATTCTTTAAACAAGATGGCGTAGCCTGCCACACTGCGAACGAAACAATGCAGTTATTGCAGACAAAGTTTCATGGTCGCGTTTTCTCGCGCTCCGGTGATGTGAATTAGCTACCAAGATCGTGCGATTTGGCGCCATTGGACTACTTTCTTCGGGCTTTTCTGAAAGGAAAAGTGTATGCCAAAGATCCACAGACCATACCGAAGGTCAAGGAAGCAATTGGACGTACCGTTAATGAAATTAGTCCGCAATTATGCCAAAATGTTATTGAAAATTTCGTCAAAAGAGTGAACGTTTGCAAACGGGGACGAGGCGGCTATTTATCGGATATTGTGTTCCACACATAACCTCCATGTTTATACCTTATATCTAAATAAAAATGTTCGTACTATTCAAATAAATAATACATTTTATTGATAAATTAAAACGTCAGGTAATTTTGAGACACCCTTTACTTGTTTCAAAATTCCTATTCGACCACTTTTTGTTGGCTGGCATTGGCAGTATCCAAAGGTCGATTTCTCTGGTGCCATTCGCGTTCAACAAAGCTAGAAGGTACAATCCCATAAAAATGTAACCTCAAAACGTGGAAATTCGAAACATAGCACTGTCCAGTAGAAAAGCGCCATTCGGCTGCCAGTAGTGGCAACAATAGCAAACCTCGGGAGTATCGCGTGAAAAAATTGTCCGCGCGAGAGGTGTCTCGTGTGGGGGCGTCGAAGGAACACTCTGAAGTTTCGTCCCTGGATCTTCCCCCACTACTTCGCATCGGGAGAACACGCCGCTCTCCGCTCGCCCCTTTTTCTCGGCGACGGAGAGGGCCGTAGGTTCTGCGGAGCTGTAGGTACACATGTACGCCGGGAGTTACGTAGCGACGCGCGCGCCACCGACGACGACGCCATCATCCCCTAAACCATTTGACGTCAGCCTGTCTGGTCTCGGTATCTCGAACGTCGATACGGCGCTTTCATAATGCATGCAAATAAGCGGAGGAAAAAAAAGCACGAATAAAAACATTATACACCTACCTCCGATCGCCGTCTAGTCGTACTTGTTATTTTCGCATACAATTCGCATGGGAAACAAATTAACGGTAGGACGTAGGTATTAATCGCAACGAATTTTTACTCGACGAGGACGCACGTCGATGCTTCGCCGTCCGTCCAGGCGCACATTGAGGCGTCCCGCGTGCAGCGCCGAGGCGTTCGCAGGAAAACAACGCAAAGGACCATCGCGAGTCCGAAGAAGTCCGGACTCCGGCGCGCGTCGTACGGTCGCCAGCGGGGGGTGGGGTGCGGCAAGGGAGGGCGCGAGCGAGAGGAGCGATCGAGAGCGCTTGGAGGCTCCTCTCGTCTGACACGAGCAGTACGGTCCGCTCGCACTAGCCGCGAGCAACGGAACGTTACGATGACGCCCGCGCCATTTTGTGCTATACAACTTTGAGCACGCGCTCGACTTTATCCGCGTGTTGCTTTTCTTTCATCGCCCGTGTCCTTATCTCTCGTGGAAAAACGGAAAAACTAACCGGGTAAAAGTATTCTCTCGAGTTCTTTCGGCCGCTGGTCCCGTTATGTTTTGCGCCAAGGTCCAACGCGTCTCGCGTGTGATCTGAGGTGCTGCGATGGAAATTCACGCGACAAGTGCATTATTCGCATAGCTGATAAACTCAGCGAGTGTGCACGATTTTTGTTTCCATCGCACGCTCGTCCCCGTGAGTGCCAAAAGGTGCGTGACGCGCGCGAATGAATTTTCTCGTTCTCATCGCGATGGAAAAGTGCGGAGCGACGTGGAAGGATAGTTGAGCCCTCGTCGACGATCGTGTTTTTTTTCCATTGACGTTCGAGATACGCGAGTACCACGAAAATAATAGGTGAGATAAAAGTAACGTTTTTTCATTGTCAGAGGCCCGAAAAAAATGGCGAAATTTTGATTTTTTTTCTGGATAATAATTGGTGAAAAAGGAACGTTTTTTGGCTTAACACAATGGTACATGTATTGAGGGTCTGTAAAAAAAATCACTAAAGAATGGAGAAAAACAACACAAACATGGCCGCTGGCGGATGATGAAATTTTTTCGCGACGTTTTGCGGTGGACACTCACCAGCTTAAATAGTTCATCAGAAATCCAAACACCGAGGGGGTTATTGAAGTTGACAATAAACGCGAGTCGTTGACGATCGTCGATTTTCAAAATAATTTTTTTACACAAAGTGCCGACGAAATGAAACCCGAGCATGGATAATCTGTGAAAAAACGTCGTTATTTTTACGCAACTATTGAAAAAAGAAGAGCGATTTTGAAAAAGCGAGATCGTCAACGATCTTAAAATGTTTCTCGTCTTATCTTCTGTGAATTTGGAAACAATCCATCGAGTGGTTCTCGTGATATCATGTCCACCGACTTCGAAAACAGCGTTTCGAGAAAAACGCGTTTGAAGTTTAAAGTATAGTGCTGCTATATATGATATTTCAATGCAATTTTCAGGGAATGTAACTAAAGGGTGATACTATCGAATAAATATATTTTTGGACAGTGCAATTTTCTTTTACCAAGGATGTAGCACGTTAAATTCTCGTTGCTGCTGCCCGGACCTTGAACGTTGACGAACAAAAAGTTGAAAAGCCAGTATCCTTCCAATAACATTTCGACTCCATGCTGCGCGTGGGAGTACGCGATAATTTATTTTTCGACTCGAGAATGATTGCTTAAATTTCCGCGCGTTTGTTTGCCAAAAAAAATCGAAAATTCATCCGAACGACGTCCGAGGCTCCGATAAACAAATATTTTCGTTCCAAACGTTGGCAGCTCTGGATCCGCATCCGAGCACAGACCGATGTCTGCGGCGGTCATACTTTTCGCTTTTTCCGCGCACGGAACGTCCGCAACGAATAATAACAATCGAAGAAAAATAAAAGAATAGTACACAAGAGCGATTTATAAGTTTTATCGACCTGGTGTAGAGTCGCGCTCCGCAAGGATCACCGAAGTTGTGCAAGGTGTGCTCGAAAGTGAAAGCCTTCATGTACAAACGGCGTATCGTGTTCTAGCGTTTTGCGGAGTTGCACGCACACACACGTATATACGCGCCCGCGCGCGTACTATTCGCGTTTCCCCGGCTCGACGTATCGCGAGCTTTTTTTTACATGGACCAGTAAATATAGGCGCGCGCGCGCATGCAACGCGTTGCACGGACCCTCCGCAGTGCGTGTGGCGGCGTTAGAAACGCGCGATCTCGACTTTGGCGAATATTCGTCGCTTGGCGCTCCGTTCAGGATCCGAACCGATCTAGGGATTACCGAGCGCTCCGTTTTTAACGATTTTTTCGCGTTTTTTTAAAGAGGCCACGCCAATGTCGATATTTAGCAAAGTTTAGTGTGGTAGACAATTGAATTGTAATATTGAATTGTATGAAAAATTGTATAAAAAATACGTACTGTATGAAAAATTTATATAAAAAAATAGATTCTCGATTGTACACATTATTTCAACGCTATATATTTTTATTCTTTATTTATTCATCACAAAATACAGTATATAAAAAATATATAAATATAAATATAAAAAAAATTATACTTAATCGTCAAGGTTATAAATAAAAAGATGCAAATTTTTATAAAGTTAAATAAAAAATTTAATCGCCTATTTTTATAAAGTTAAATCAACATTAAATCGCCTATTTTTATCAAACCTTTTTACGACTTTACAAAATTTTTTTTTGGACAAAGGTCGCTATTTCTCTGAAATTAAATGTTATATTATTTTTAAATATAAATAAAAAGACGCCACTTTTTTAAACCACCCTTATATATATAAGAGGTAAGACAATGAGAACATCAGAAGAATCGTTGCTATTTTCCTTCGCTCTATGAATAAGAAAAATATATATATTTCTATATTATATGTATGTATATATTTTCGTTTATTCCCTAAGTTCCAACGTATAACCTAGCGGGTTTTTACGCATTACCCATTCCCAATTGAACCCTTTTCTATCACCCTCAATCGGCACTCCGCTAATGTAAACTAACTTGCGTTGCGTGCACAGCCGTCTTAAGGGGGGGGGGGGGATCCCTCCGGGCAGCCAAAAATAAGCTGATGTTGAAGTATTTTTGTGTCAAAACTATTTATTCTACACGATTAAAACATTATGCACCCATAACGTCTTGTAATTTTCCAAACTTCTGGTTTTTATTTAAAAATGGCGGCCGTACGACCTTGCTCCAAAGCCAGTTGCCGCCTGACTGGTTCCACGTCGAGAAATCTAGCGTCTGGTGCATTGATCTGAAAACATCAGAGCCAAGAAGTTCTAGGCTTCTAACATTCCAATGCTCTATGTGAACCTAAAAAATCCAAAGAAAAGGAAAATTTCGAAAAATGGCACGTGCTTGAAAAAATATGTTATATTTTTCATGAAATTCTTGCTGTAGTGTTTGTTAATAAATAAGTAATTTTTCAAAATAATTTTCGAGCACTTTAGGCTTCACATAGGAGGTTCATGAAAAAGTGGTTTTTAGGAAGACGCGTTTAGAGTGTTAATGCTCAACAATTTTGGGACTAAATGAGACCTACCCGTTAATCTGCGATTCCGGGTCATAAAGTAGTCCTTCAGCTTCGTCGTGGATTTTATTTTCGGCCGGAGCTCTTATTTACGTTGTGAAGGCATAGCCCCTCTTGAGCTACACTATACCGGATTTGCCGAGGGTACGGGGAAACTGTGAGGAACCCGTAGGGGAAAGGCAGCCCGAAATTCTTCTGATTCTCTTGTGCTCACATCAGACGTTTCACTCAAGTATCTACACCTAGATCTCATTGTCAGAAGTATTGGCCTTCCGCTGACTAGTTGATGCGCCAGCCGGTGCAAGGCTAAGCGGTCACCGCTCCGAGTATCGGCCATGCACGACGCCGCTTGACTCGAAGTACCGCGAGAGCTGAACCCTGACCACGCATCCGTCAGTGTTGGTTGCGCGCGCGCGCATACACACACACACACAAACACACATATATAGTATATAGGCTGTCCTGTTACGAATGGATAATCCTGCAACTATCAACAGGCCAGATCATGTCCTACTATATGCTGGAATTTCAGTTTAGTAAAAGTCCCACGGTTACGACGTAAAAGTCATCTGCTTTTGGTTTCTCGCATGCCATTTCTACAAATGATAACTTTTTTGACCCGGTTTTTTAAGAATACTCTTGCTTATTTGTCTTATCCAGAAAAGTCTTCTTTTTGACCTCAAATGTTGAGGAAACTTTATGAAAATAGGTCTTATGCAGAATTTTCATACAAACTAATTCGAACATCTGATAGTCTGCGGTGTAAAAAATAAATGTACTTCGCATATCGTGCCAATTACTTTAAAAAGTTGCTCAGTTATTGTCGATTCGTATTATTTGTAGAAATGGCGTGCGAAAAACCACAAACGTATGATTTTTGTCTAGAAATAACAAAGCCCAAAATCTCGAAATCTGTGGGACTTTTACTAAACTGAAATTCCAGCATATAGTAGGACATGATCCGACCTATCGACAGTTGCAGAATTATCCATTCATGACAGGACAATGTGTGTGTATACACGAATATATATATATATATATATATATATATATAATATATTAATATATTAAGTTAATATAATATATTAAGTTAATATAATATATATAATATATATGTATAATATTATATATATAATTTATAGAGCGAACATACATGGCAACGATGTTTTTCTACTGCGCTCATTTTGTTTTTCCTTCCGTTTCACGTTTCGATCGAATATATCGCGGGCTCGATCGTAAAAAGCGAGGTTCCCTAGACTTTCAAAATCAAGAGGAACTCCGTAAAACGTTCGTACGTCCCTGAGGCTGATTGTGAGAGCCGTTCCGAAAACCGACAGAGAGACAGAGCGAGAGAGAGGGAGAGAGAGAGAGAGAGAGAGAGAGAGAAGGAGCGAGACTTTGTTCGTCTCACTGCTCCGCAGTCTCTCTTCCTCTCTCTCGTTCCAAGCTCATCCTCGCGTCCAGCGCTATGTTCTCATTCTCTTTTCGGCCTTCTCCGCGTTCTATACATACGCATACATATCGTCTCGCGCGATACGCATGGGTTTCGGAGAGCCAAGAGAACCTCGTATTGTTTTTGTGTGTGTGTGTGTCAGTGTGTGTCAGAGGGAGAGAGAGAGAGAGAGGGGGGGACGCGGTTACCGGGGGAGCTCTCTGGAAACACACGGGGCGACAAAAACAAGGTCTGGGACTCGCGGTAGAGTACTATACGACGACTGCGAGAATACAACGGGAAAGCGTACGAAGAAGCAGGGGCGGGGCAGCGGCGGGGGAGAGATGCGAGAATTATGATAATGGTGAAGCCATAGCTGGGACGGAGAGGTCGAATGGACGGATAGAACGAGAGGTCGGGTTCGTTCGGCCCTTTCTTTCCGAAAACAACATCACATGTATACTATCCCACATGTATATCTTATATATAATATAAATATGTGTGTGTGTGTGTTTATACATATAGGGTGGCCTTAATAGTACGTCAAAAATAAAAATTTAGGTGCCTCGCATCGGTATCCGAATCACTCCCGTGTATACGATTCTTTTCACTTTTCGAGAAAAAAACCTTTCTTCAATGTTTTTTCTCTTCTGTGTGTATATTTTTATCGCGATTTTTCAACTTGTGTTATCGTAACGAATTTCACTGTTGAGCAATAAATAAACGACCGAGTGAAGAAGTGCCTTAGATTTTGGTCAAGGGTAAAAATAAAATTAAAAAAAAAGCTTCGGATTACGTTAAAGTTAGCATCGTTGGAATGCAACGAAGATGAATTCTTTACAATCACTCGATTCTCTTTGGTTACTTTGGGGTGTAAACATCGCTCTAACTTTTCTACGTACTCTTGAAAGTTTACGATCTTAATTTGCGAAAAAAGGCTTCGCATTGCGACAAAAATAAAGAAATAAGCAAAGAAAAAATATCGTTGCGTTCCAACGCTGCACACTTAAACTACGCTGAAACAAAGAAAAACCAATGCTACGTGAAAAAAAAAACAAATTTTTTTCCTAAAGAACTAAAAAAGCTCGTAGCACCTACCAATGGGATACATCGGACAGGCGGATACGAGGTTACTCGATTTTTCGTTCCGTCCACCCACTTCCGTCCACTTTTCGGGCCACCCTATACACGTCCTCCGTAACCAATCCGCGCGGAATTCCCGTAAACGCGGTTCCTCTTTTCCCAACGATACAAATCGAAACGTACTGCCGAATATTGTCGTAGATATGTCGTAGATATTGTCGTAATATACACGTAGGTACACGAGATCGTAAAATGCTTGGCTGCGCTCACGAGTTTACGTGGGTTACGCCCTTTCGGTCGATGTCGTTCGAAGTCGTTCCAGGCCCCCGCGCGTTGTACCACTACACGGAACGCCCGTGTAGTCGCACGGAGGGGATGCTTTTGCCGAAAGTCCATGTGCCAAAAGGGGGCTGCGAAGCCGAATATATAACGGGAGAGCTTCGTCCCACGCACTTCCCCCTGTGCCCGTCGATCTATGCAACACACACACACACATACATATATATATATATATATATATACACACACACATATATATATATATATATATACTTGTGTGTGCATGTGCTCATACAAACGTAAATACACACACACATTCTCGCCAGCGATCCTATATACTAATTCTTATTCTTTTTTCTCCCTCTCGTTCGCTCCGTTGCCAGGTCTATTTTTACACATCGGGGTTGCAGTGAGTTTCGTTTCTCGCCCTTGATTTTTTCCCTCTATGCTTGTCTCTTTGTTTTGTTGTTTTTATCGCTTTTATCAGCGCGCCAATCTCTCTCTCTCTCTCCCTCTCCCCCCCTCTCTCTCTCTTTCTCTCTTTCAGTCTTTCGCACACACTTATGCGCACCGTGGTGCACTGAACTGTCACGAGGGCTACGGCAGGAGGGCGTTCGGTAAAAGCGGCTGGTTTTTTCGCTACTTTGGACTCTGCGGCGTGTATGTACACATATGTGTGTGTGTGTGTGTGTGTTTGTGTGTGTACAGCGGAGAATTCGTTCGTGTATCGCGTTCTTTATATATATATATATATATATATATATATATATATTATGGAACGCGAATACACGAACGAATTCTCGGGTGGATGACAGTTGGCGGATTCGCATTTTTATCGTAACGCTGCTAGTGTAGGACAGCACAGGGTAGCGCGGAACGTTTCTTCGGGGCGCGCTGGTGGTTAGCCTCGTATCGTGTGTACAGCCGCGCGGCCTTCGTTAATCGATATCTCGCGTTACCACCCTCGCTCGCAACTAGGAACTCGGCTTACGAACGGCCCAAGGGTGCTGCCCTCGTGGGATCGAAGTTTGCATCAGTGGAGTGCGATGACATTTTTTTTAGAAGATTTTAGCGACCAAATTTTTTTGGGCATTTTTTGCGATGCTCGTTGGAAGATATGTAATGGAAATGTGCAAAAAATATTTTGCATCGTAACGAAGAATGAGGGAGTGATAAAGGCTTGCATCGTTGTCATGCAAAATGTCAGTATCGAGATTTACTTGCGCAACTTTTTCGCAAAGCTTTTTACACGGCAACATTATTATTGGTAATAATTAATGAGAAAAAATGTTTAGGAAGAAAAACGTCGGTCAAGACTAGACTACTTTTGAACTGAATAAGGGTACCAAGTTTCAAGCCTGACCGTTTATTAGATGTGGAGAAATCGTGGACACCGTTTTGAAAAATGACGTTTCGAGGAAAACGCGTTTAAAGCTTTCCTAGCAGTTCTATCGTTGTAAATGGTGTCGAAGTTTGCATCGTTGGAATGCAACGAAAGTTCTTTTTTACATTTTATTTTCCATGTTTTTATTATTATAGAAGATCGTTTTTTTTTTCAGATTCATATTGTAGATCGCTAAGTAAATATATTGAAAAATGGTCGAATACTTTTGGTAGGCAAAATCTGTCAAAAAATATTGAAGGAACTCAGAAATATTGATTTTCGTTGCGTCCCGCCGATGCAAACTTTAATATTTCATAAATATGGCCTTATAAATAAATCAATAAATAAATAAAATAATAAATGAATAAAATAATAAATAAATAAAATAAAATAATAAATAAACAAAATAATAAATGCATCAAATAATGAATTTTCGATAATATCAAGCCGCACAAAATTATGGAATATTTGCATCGAAGTGGAGGGGAATTTTGACCGAGCTGTCCATTTTCGATTGCGAAGAAAAATCATTTTTCGAGGGCGAAAAAAGTGTGGAATAACCAGACGATCTTTTCGGCTGCAAAGAGTTCTATTGCGATCGACAAACGCCATTCGACGGCGAATAAACTATTTTAAATAGATTTGTTTTTTTGGAAAGCAGGGAAAGCTTTTTCGGGGTTGGAAAAGCTCTTTGAAATCGCAAAAAAAGTCTCGAGTCGAGAGGAAGTTCTTTTGAGCCGCAAAATCATCGTCTTAGTAGCGAAAAAGTTCTTTCCGGGCGGTTTGTTACACGCTCGGTCGGTAAAAATCCCGCTACAGAGTTTTCTTCGACACAGATGGCACTTCGAACGACCGAGAAGCTACGCACTCCACGTTGGTATTTTTAGTGCGCGGAGGGTGAACGTTTTCTTTTTTTCCAGAATATCAGCGGGCAAAAAGTGTGAACGCGCGAAGAATTTGAGGGGCGAGATGCCTTTATGTTGAAAATCGATGAAATGGTACGCTTTGAAACAAAAGAATTAAATTTTTCGAAAAAGTGGCTCTATTTTGCAATAAAAAAAGATCTTTCTTTATGGCAAAAGTTTTTTTTCATTGCAAAAGTTTTTTTCTATTGCTTAAGTTTTTTTTTATTGGAAAAGTTTTTTTAATGCAAAAAGTTTTTTTTATTGCAAGTTTTTTTATTGCAAAAGTTTTTTTTATCGCAAACGTTTTCTTTATTGGAAAATTTTTTTTTATCGTAAAAGTTTTTTTTATCGGAAAAGTTTAAATTTATTGCAGAAATATTTTTATTGCCAGTTTTGAAAACGTAGTTTGGAAGCCCGTTACAAACCTCTGCCAAATACCATGTAACCGCCAAAAGTAGTAATAAATCATGTCCCCAGTCTCAAAAGACGTGAAGAAATCTTTCCGTTAAAAAAAAATTATTGAAATCAGCAAGATTTTCCCCCTTGACGGGTCTGCGTAACCTTGGAGCCCAAAAAACCGGTCGATTTTCAATGTTTTTTCCGATGAAAGTATTCGAATTACGATTTGCGAAATCACACACAAAGAAATTTTTCTTTTATGGAAAAATATTAATAAATATTAGAGTTATTATTTTCCGAAAGAAATATAAAAATCTACTTCGAATACAACAATAAATAGTTTTTCGAAATTTTGGAAATTACAGAAATGACAACGTTGAAAAAAGTAGATTTTTAAATGAAAAAACAACTTTAGTAGTTTGTTTTTACCGCGTGTATGTGAGTGGAAAATTTTCCGGCTGAGATTCCACAGATTCGTGGAACGAACAGAGAAAAAAGTTTTGTTTTTCTCGAAAGGTTGAGGGAGTGTGAAAAATTGAGATGTTTGTTGCCCACCAAGTGCGACGCCAATGGGTCGACGACTACCTGCTCCTCCAGACGGCGACGGAGCTCCGGCGTAGCGCCGCGTCTCCGACAAAGACCGAGTTCAACCCCGTAGCCCTGCATCTTTATTGCCGGGCTATACTCGAAACGGTTCCCGTATACGAGCCATTCCGAGAGGGATGAGCGACGTGGCTCTGCGCCCATGGGGCTCGACATTTCTACCGTACACTGAGCTATTTATAGTACACCCCCGAATATTCATGGCCGGCGCATATACACGTCTCTCTCTCTCTCTCTCTCTCTCTCTCTCTCTCTCTCTCTCTCTCTCTCTCTCTCTCTCTCTCTCTCTCTCTCTCTCTCTCTCTCCCCCTCCCTCCCCTCTGCGCCCCCCTCCCTCCTCTCTGTCTTGCCGTATCTTTCCAAGCTCGAGACGAGTGAAAAAAATCGCCGAGCAGAAGAATACGATTTTCACTCGTGAAGCGTCGACGTGCAATATTCGCAGCGAGACTGCGCTGCTGATACAAGGCGCGCGAGAGATTTCGATGCATGGAACTGCTGCATAGGGAGATACCTTTAGGCGAGAAAAAAATTGCTCATTTTTGTGATTTTTTTAATAGGAAATTTTGCAGCACCATTTTCAAGACTTAGGGTATGTTTTGTTACTACATTTGACCGGTACGTGGTATTTTTTTATCTTTGAAAATGGCGATGGTATGGCCTCTGCAAAACCTCCGGAAAAACTGTTTTCACGTGTCCAGGAGAATGCAAAGATGCGGAAAAAGTGGTTGCAACTCGCCCGTGGAGACCCCAATGATATAGGGTTCAATTAAAATGTATTTTTTGTCAAGATCATGTTGAGGTAAGGCAAAAGCTATCATTTATTAGTCCAACATAAAATTGAGGCTGTGTAAATGTGTAATGTATAGTTACGTAAATTGATCAGTGTGAGGTTAGAATTTAGAATACACTGAAATGTTTATGTAATGTGGTTATCTATTGAAAACGAAATAATGACTTTTATGGTCAATTAAAATTATTATGGAAGTAAATTATTTACCACTAAAGTAGATAAAAGTTCGTGGGTTTGTCAATTTTCGGGAGCTTTCCACTATCGGCTTTTACAAAGTTGCTCTCCATTCGTATTTAAAAGTTGTTATTGTGGTAACTGAAATATCAACTACGGACTGTCTCAAAATGAGCTGACATTTTTATTTGTTAATAAAACGTGTGATTTATTTGAAAAGTAGGAATATTTTTATTTTAACGTAAGATACAAACATAGAGGTTATGTGTGGAACACAATATCCGATAAATGGCCGCCTCGTTCCTGTTTGCAAACGTTCACTCTTTTGACGAAATTTTCAATAACATTTTGGCATAACTGCGGACTCGTTTAATTAATGGTGCGTCCAATTGCTGCCTTGAGCTTCGGAATGATCTGCGGATCATTGGCATACAATTTTCCTTTCAGAACGTAATCGTTCAGAATCTAAACCTAAATCCTGTATTTCTCTATGACTCTACCTCAATACTTCCGTATGCCAGTTGTCAAACATTAACACTCCAACGCACTCGCCTCCAAAAAATGGCGCCCAATTCAAAGTGTAAGGTTATTTTGAGACACCTTATAGGAAATCGCTCATTACACGTCACATGACTCGTAACGAAAACTGTTTACTGGCCTGTGACGTCACTAGAGATTTACGGGGTAAGGCCACTGTAACGGCCCAAAAAAAAAGGTTTTTTCACTAATTTTTTGCTCCCGAAATTGAAGGTATTTGAAAAAAAACTTTTAATGGTGTTATCGGGCATACATTAAGCTTTATTATAAAATTTTTTTACAGTAAAAAAAAAACAAAATGGCGGTTCCACAGCTATCTTCCCGGGACATGTTTTGCTTCCAGGGCTCCGCGGCACGCAGCACCACTGGTGCACTTTTGAATCTAGAACAAAAAAAAAAAAAAACCATTAATCTAGAGGGCTATAGCTAGAGAATGTCGATCGGATTTTAAAAAGTATCAATTTTTGTGGATTTGGCGTGCGTTTGAAAAAAAAAATTGATTTTTGACGAAAAAAACGGCAAGTTTTTTGTTAATAAAAAATCAATAAATAAAGTTCTTGAAAATTCCGATCGACATTCTCAAGATAATGTAAATGTTCACATCTGGTTAAAATTTCAAGTAAAAAAAATGAAAATTGTTCGAGTTATGCTGCGTGCCATTTTGAAAAACCATGTTTCGAGAAAAACGCGTTTAAAGTTTTGCGAATAGTTGTTTATAGCCAATAAAAAAGAATCGATTTTTCAAAAAATGTACAGTGGCCTTACCCCTTAACCAATCCTGGAGTGTTTTCGTTTGAAAATTGAAATAACTGATAATAATGCATATCTTCTTTCGATAGCATGGTAGAAAATACTTTTAAAACGCTATATTCTTTTGAGATGACAAGAGAACGAACCATATTTCGGATATAGTCAAATACCGTGAAACGAGGTTAAATTGACATTAAGGGTAGCTTTGACAGATTTTGAGGCTACTGCAACAGAGCCCCAAAATCCGGTTTAGATACGTGCAGAGCGAGCTTTTTTTCTATTGTTGCTCAAAATTGTTGTTCAAATTTATTATAATGTTGCTAAAGTTGATTGTAATGTTGCTCAAGATGATTTTGATCTCAATGATAGATGTAAGACTGATCAAGGAATTAAAAATTCAAGTCGATTCGACGAAAATTGTTCAAGTTCTACTGCGTGTCGATTTCAGAAACATGGTTTTGAAAAAAACGTGTTTGAAGTTTTCGGTACGCTTATCAGCGCTCGGAGACTACCCTCAAAAATAGCTCGAAAATCACTTTAAAACTGTTTTTCTGCTATAAACGAAAATGCATTATTTTTTTGACGGTTCAAGGGATTTTTTCAGTGTTTCCGAAAAAAACGAATTTTTTAAAATTTCATCGTGTTTTCCGAAAAACCATTTTTGAAAAAAATTTCATCGTGTTTAAAAACAACGATTTTGTTGAAAAATTTTCATCGCGTTTAGAAAAACGATCTTTTTGAAAAATTTTTACCGTGTTAAAAAAAACGACTGAAAATTCTCATCGTCTTTTTAAAAAAATTCATCGTATTTTCAAAAAACGATTTTTTAAAAAAAAATTTCGTGTCTTCAAGAAACAATTTTTTTGAAAAAAATTTCATCGTGTTTGAAAAAAAAACGATTTCAATGAAACATTTTCATCGTTTTCTCGAAAAAAAACGTTTATTTAAAAACATTTCCTCCGCTTTCCAGAAGAAAACGTTTTTAAAATTTTCATCGTGTTTTCCAAATAAAAAGATTTTTTTTGAACTTTCATTGTGTTTTCCAAAAACGATTTTTTTGAAACATTTTCATCGTGGTTTCATGGTTTCCGAAAAACTTTTTTTTTCTTCAATTTTCGTCGTGTTTTCGAAAAAAAAAAGTTTTATTTCGAAAAATTTCATCGTGTTTTCCAAAAAAAAGGTCTTTTTGGAAAACTTTCATCGTGTTTAAAAAAAAAGAGGTTTTTTTAAAATTTTCATCGCGTTTTCCAAATAAAGGTCTTTTTGGAAAATTTTCATCGCGTTATCCAAATAAAGGTCTTTTTCGAAAATTTTCATCGTGTTTTCCAAAAAAACGATTTTTAAAAAAAATTGTCGAAAAATATATTTTTCGAAAATTTTAGTGTTATCCCTTAAAAAGAAAAAAAAAACAAACACGAGAACCCGGAGTCTCCGCGTCGTGTACGCTCGGGGGAATGACGCATTCGCGGGTCTTACGTGAAGAAACCGTTTTCTCCCTACGGTCACATCTCGCATACACGCGACGCCTAGTACCTGTGAATTTGGACTGAAGCACTCGCGGCAGCGGGAGAAGCGAGTACACCCTCACCGGTGAGAAAGCCTCTCGAGTTTTCGAGACGACGAATGAATGGGCGGGATGTGTACGCGGCCCCGGAAGCTCCGATGGGGGGGGGGGGGGGGGGTCAATCGATCGTGAAGCACGGCCATGACAGTGGCTGAGGAGTGCCTCCGTGGGGTGTACGCTCGTCATTCCTCGAGGTGTCTTGCTCCCGCGGAAACGTCCACCTTTCCCTCGTGACTCAACTCTTCGGCACGAGGAATCATCCGTTCTCGTATACTCGTTCCCTTTTTTTCTTCCTCTTGACTTACGTCTAGTTCTTCGTCGCCGCGCGCTCGGGGAACGCGAAAGTCCCTTCCGCATCGTTCGCAGCCGTGAAGGGCTCTACATATGCTGGAAATGTTAAAAATACTTGTCTTTTTATATGGTGCTGAGTTTTGAATCGTTGGAATGCAACGAATATATTTTTTTCTTCCATTATTTCATTTTCACCAAGGTAAGGTGCCCAATTATTGGCACCTTAAGGGACCAATCGTTGGTACCCTAAGGGCCGAATAATTGGTACTTTGAGGGCCCAGTTATCAGTACCTTAAGGGCCCAATTATTGGTACTTTAAGGGCCCAGTTATCGGTACCTTTGAGGGCCCAATTATTGGCAGTTCAAGAGCCCAATTATTTTATTCAACACATATTAAAGTATTTTTAAAAAAAATTATTTTTCATACGTAATGGCGGCGACAGAGCCTATCTTGAAAAACGTGTTTTTTTTTACAAATAGCGTCCCGGGAGGACGGTTTTCTCGTTGAGTATAAGACCTGGAACAGAAACGAAAAAAATGATAATCTATATATCATTAGCTATCGGACTACGCAGGGATGTTTATAATCAAATTTTGAAAAAATGGCGCTCTTTGAGAGAACCAAATCGTTTTTTTGCCCAAAAAATAAGCAGTAAATTGTTTATAAAACAAAACGCTTACATTCAATAACAAAGAAACGGCTGCATAGTCCCATGGAGAATGTAATTGTGAATCTACTATTAAAATTTCAAAACGATCCATGCAAAGGTGTCCGAGTAATCCGTCCTCCCAATTTGAAAACAGCGGTTTCCAGAAAACCGCGTTTAAAGTTGTGAGAACACTCAAATCCTTGTAATTTTTGTTTACCTTCAATCTGCGATGCCTGCACCATGCATTTGTCCAGTTGCATATTGTCGCGTGACCCCAAAGTATTTTTTGAGCAAAAAGAAACGATTTTTCCAAAATTCTAGAGTGGTGTTATTTCTTAAGGTAATCCTTATCGCTTCACACTAGTCATACCACTGATCATACTTGAGACCTGTGACATTTATATTTTTCACATATGCAAAAAAAATAATTTGTAATAACTAAAATTGTCCATTTGTAAACCGTTTAATGAATATTCACATTTAATTAGAAACATGAAATATAGCTATTCCAACAATTCGCGTAGTATTTCTAGGTTTGATATTCGGCAACATTTGTTCTATCTCCGTCTCTTTTTGCTCATTCAGGCGAGATTAACCTCCATGCTTTACAACGTCGATCTGTCAAAACAACGCCAGGTGCGGGAAATGCAAAGCATTGTATTCGGGCCACGACTGGTAAAAAAGCGTGGAAAATTTGTGTCGGCGAAATATGTCGGTTAAAAATGAATTATGTGTGGAAATTCGAATGAGTGAGATGAGGTTACGACTACAGTCAGCTGTTGCCTTGCTGTCACGTCTCTTTATCGTAGCAAGTGGTAATAAATCCAACACCGGAAGTTCAAATTAAACTTGATATTACGTGAAAATTAGGTCAACAAGCGTATTTTTTTCTGAGCGCATCGGATTACTGCAAGTGTTGAGTATGCAAATCTGATTATTTTCAAGAATCTGACGGATTCTCACTATTGTATACACTTTTGTAGTGACCGGAAATTGGGTTTCTGTATGTCGTCTCGGGATTCCTTCACAAAAGTACGCAATTTTTATATTTTTTGTTCTCTGTAATAAAATCGATAACCGACCCGGAAATTTTACAGAGACAATTATTAATATATTTAGTGAAGCTGAAAAAAAATTAAGAAAATCTTATGAATTGAAGCCAGTGGATAGGACCACCTTAAGCAGCGATCCAACAATTATTTGCGGCGACGATCTCATCGCCCATTTTTCGTTGTGCCAATCGAAATGAAGTTTGCATCGTTGGAATGCAACGCAATTTAATTCTTTTCAATCCCTGCCATTTTTATTATTAGGTTATTATTTTTAGGTTTTATTATTTATTTATTTTTATTTTTTATTTTTTATATTTAGGGTTTATTTAGGTGTTATTTAGGTTTCATGATTTATTTATTTATTATCAGGTTATTGTTAGGTTTTATTATTAAGGCTATTATTACTTTTATTGTTATTATTATTATTATACTTATTAGGAATTTCCGACCTAAATTTGCATAAAAAAAGTTTTGGGTAGTGATAAAAATGAAGAAGAAAAATATCGTTGAGTTCCAACGATGCAAACTTGAACCTCATCAATCGAATAGACCTGCGGGCAGCGCAGAGATACCTCTCGCGGTCTAATTGTTCCAGCGGCGAAGCCCCGCGGGGAAGAATTCTTGTTGCGAGAGGATGGTACGCGGTCGATGGGAACTTTGGTAGACCCTATATTTACGCGGGCCTTTGTGGTTTGAAGGCCACTTGGCCGACGCCGCGCGAGGGCTCCACTGGAGAATCAACTGATATATCGCTCTCGCCTACCCCCCCCCCCTCCCCCACAATCACCGCCGACCCACCCAAAGAGCTAGGAATTCGCGATGGGACGAAAAAAGAACGTTTGGGAAGAAGAAAAAAGGCCGAGAAAGGATGGAGGCTTCGTTAGACCACATACCTCAGCGATTACTAGACCATCCGCACGAGCCCATCCTTCCATCTCGCGAACCCGTTTTACGCACACGTGTGTACACTTTTTACCCGTGTCTCCCATTCCCAACCGCAAGTATACATATAAAGCCTCGGCGATGATGCGGAGGGAGTAAGAAAAATAATCGAAAGAGCTATACGAATAAAAAGCGACCAGTAAACACAAGAACAAAATAGAGAATTCGACGAGTCGCCGGGAGTGCAGAAATATCGAAAACAACGTATAGACGTATAACTATACGTATAACTACGAAACTACGTATAGTACTGCGGCGAGATAAAGAGAAGGATATAGAGAAGCTTACTAGGGCTAATTTTTTATTTTTCTTTGGCACATTCGCACTACGCGGAAGGCTCAAACTTTATGTACGATTGTTTTCAGAAATCTACAGCCCAAATTTTCACGATGAGATTTTGGATGATGAATAAAATGAAGATATGGAAAAAAATAAATAATTTCGTTGCATCTCAATGATGCAAACTTCAACGTCGCGGCCAGGGTATGGGTGGGGGGGGGGGGGGGTTCCTTTAGGCGTGGAGGGGGTGGATTGGGGATGTAAAGTAGAATATGGCGGGGAATGTCAGAAGGGGTACAAATGTAAACTACAATGAAAAATACCTTTAGGCATGGAAAAAATTGCTGATTTTCGTGATTTTTTTTAAAGGGAGATTCCTTCACAATTATTCAGACTTAGGGTATGCTCTGTTACTGCTTTTAGCTGTTTTTTCGGATGAAAAAATCGAAAAATATTTTTTAAATTAGATCGAACGTGTTGTTTCATAATATTAAACAAAAAATGGAATAAATACTTCTACGATATATATGGCTCTAATTTTTTGTTTTGCGACCCAGGAATTTCGTTCAATCGAAGTCGTCTTCAATTGAAATTAATGATGTTGTGTCCAAAATTGAAAATGGTAATAAAATGTTGAAAATTTGATACGTCATTATGTAAAACAGTTGAATGGTTGTGTAAAAATTTCACGACGATTAGGAAGCTAGCTATTGAGAAATTAGAATTCACAAATTACACGCAGCCTTATGGATACTGAAGTAACGTTGCAATTCTATTGGCAAATAGCAAACTTTGCTATTTGTTTTCAATAAATAGAAGAAATATTCATGAATGATCGTTTTTTTAATTTCAAATATATCAAAAACAAAAGTGGCTTTATGGTGCAAAAAACGACATCGTCCGTGAACGAAAATGAGTATTTATATTTCCCGCTATTTTCGGTCTATGCAACGTTGCCGCTATATTCTTATATGTATTTCCTCAAGTGTGATTTTTTTTGTATTTTTGGCATCATTTTTCATAACAAAAAAAAAGTAATAATTGCAAAGTGACTTCAGTTTCCATAAGGCTGCGTGTAATTTGTGAATTCTAATTTCTCAGTAGCCAGCTTCCTAATCGTCGTGAAATTTTTACACAACCTTTCAAATGTTTTATATAATGGACTATCAAATTTTTGAAATTTCATTCAGATTTTTCAATCGGGGCGTTTTTTCGGAATTTTTGATTTTTTTTTTACTAAGGGTTGTTTCAAAAAATGTAAAAAAAAAAATCATGGTGTCTTTTAGGCTCAATGGAATCAGATAAAAATAATTAAATCGGATTGGTGGGGGTCAGGGAAAAAGTCCAGCGGATCACGTGGAATACCTCATATATAAATTTAAAAAAGAAAAAGAGAGAGAGAGAGAGAGAGAGAGAGAGAGAGAGAGAGAGAGAGAGAGAGAGAGAGAGAGAGAGAGAGGGAGAGAGAGAGCAAATTTCGTACGGAATTATAATTGATGAACGGAGATATAAGCGACGAGGAAGCGACCCAAGAATTTCAACAATTTTAGTTTGATCCTTGACGAAAAATCGGTCCGCCGATGACGATCCCAAGACTCAGCGAGTCCAGTATATGGAATTGTGTAAAAACGCACGTCGAGGATAAAAATTCTCGACAAATTTCTAAAGACCCGTTAGCCGATGAATTAACGATTTCGTTATATTCGGCAGTTGGAGTGACTACGCGGTTGGCTGAGGATAGAAATAATGCGAACTCCGGCGGAGACCGAGGTGAGCCTTCCCCATGGGGAGAGCTACAAGTTCGAGGGCCAAGAGACTCGCGGCTCCTCGTCACCGGCATCGACCACCGCACGGGTCGTCGTCAACCAGATGGTCCTGTCGGCCTCGCAACCGGAGACTCACATATTCACCAACGGGTGAGAATACAATGATGTTATGGTTTCAAAGTTTGCATCATTGAAATGCAGCGGAAATTCTGCTTTATATTTTTCTTTCCTCACTTTTATTATTTTACAACATTTTTTTGCACATTTAACTTATAGGTATCTGAATAAGCGATTTTCGCGTTTTTTCTCTCGGAAATGCCCAAAAAATCGCTTTGTTACCAAATTTTCGCCATAGCCTGACCTCTCAAAGTTCGCCAGTTCGCGGAACCTGCGGATAAACACACGTAACTTTCTCAATGTCAAACAGATCGACTTGAAATTCTCCGAGATCATTTTCGAATTGTCATATTTAGAGAATCCGGCGAAAACCGATATTTTCCCAAATATTCAACTAGGCGTTGAGCCCTCTCGGTAACTGAGAATATATTATCCGGCCGTAGGATATTTCAAGCACAGCGTAATGAGCCGCGCCATCCGTTGAATTCCGAGCGTAACGAACGTCGCGCGCCGAGTTCTCCCACCGCGACAGTAACGCCGAACACGCGCGTGGTTCTCATCTCGTTCTCTCCGCGCTCTCGATGGTTGTCGCGTGACGTACGCGCGCCCGAACACGATAGCGGGCGCGCGCCGTGTGCCGTCGAACCCGCGTATGCATATACACGCGTGCCCACACACACGCGCGCGCACGCGCCAGCAATCGACAGGCAAATAAAAGACTGGCGCTCAGTGTGCGTAACGTTGGCCGCTCGTTCGTACCGCGAACGTGCCAATTTTGCGGTAAAAAAACGTAAACGTCGAGTGTTGCGTCGATAAGAGGCACGCGAGTTGGAAGATTCGTGGAAAATCGAGAGCAGTTTCTACCTCGCCGAGAGAGGACAAAGTTTCGCGCTGGTACGTTCGGTGGAAGGACGCGCGTTCGGAGAGACACGGTACAGCGCGAGCGATCAGGGAGGGGGTAAAAAAAATACACTGGTAGAGACGATAACGCCGGAGAAAAATCGTCGCACGAATCGCAACAACTCGGGCATAGTTTGTCGCGCACGTTTTCATTGTCTCCCTGTGTGCAACAATGGATCTTCTTACCACGGGATAACGAGACTTCGATAGAACATTACGGCTAAGTTGACAAATCGAAAAAAAAGATCGAAGAAAAGCACGCTCGTGGCTGCGAGCATCGGTTAACGGAATTCCGTATGTTCGATCCGGGAAAATGGGGCTCACGCGATTTTTCGTCAGGAAAACACAGGACGAAGAGATTTCACCTGCTGCGACATTGCCAGCCAACGTTGCTACGAGGTGAGAAGAGCCTATGCGCTCACCCCGTGAAAACAATAAGCAAATGTACGTGATGTGGAGAGGGAGAGAGAGAGAGAGAGAGAGAGGGACGTCCATCGGAATGTGGCAATGATAACGCACGTTTTTTTTTTCATCTCCGAGGCCGACACACGCGTTCAATTGTTCGTGTTTTTGCCCGAGGATGGAAAATCATTGGAAAATCATGCACACTCACATTGGTCGACAACGTTATCGCGCTGCTATTCTTGCTAATTCTTCGCGTTTATTTTTAAACGTGAAATACTGTCACAATCATGCCGCCGGCTGTATAGTGCGTGTTTTTTTCTTCTACTTGTGCCGAAGGTGTATAATGACCGAGTGCGACACAGATGGGAGATTTTTCGTGCCTAATTTTGACACGATTGACATCGGAATATCTTTTCATCTTGTTGAATGTCACATAATCTACGAGTCGCGACAGGGATGTCTTGAAATTTCGTTGAAATGCAACGGAAATTCTTTATATTTTGTATTTCATTCTTTTACGAAATCTTTTTTTGCACTTTTACATTCTCAATCTCAGGGCCAAGTTTTGACCGTTGATTCTTGATATTTGAACCATAATAATGAGGATTTCGAGAATAAAACATTTGCCTTTTCGGCTTCCTTAAGGAATTATGAGAATTGTACAATATTTTTATTCTGTCACAAATATTGAAAATTCGAAAGGTGTTTGTTTGGGTTTGTTTAGTGGTGTCATATAAATATCACTGAACGTACTATTTATATGATTTTCAACATAAATTCAGCGGTTGCTTTATTTATTTATATTCTTTATTTATACCAATAAGAATTGTTCCATATCATAACTACGCTGAACGATATATTTTACATGAACTTGGAGCCTTACAAGTCCAAAAAGCGATGAACTGTATACTTTTAATATCTCTTTCGACTTCTAGCGATTAAAAGTACTACTTTACTCTCTGTCCAGTCGCACCAATAAGCGAGGAACACATGGTAGTGGTATTTAAAATACATTTTTGGCTTCTGAGGCACCGTTGAAACTATATATTCCAAGTTGCCTTGCCTGACGTCCCTTGAAGTTTTCTAATTCGAAAAAACACATTTTCCATAACGAAAAATTCTAATTTTAACGCAGAATAAGTAAAATATTAACTATCACCACTCTTCGTATGTTGTTTACTCCGTCTCGGTAACCCGAAGTTCAAATCTTGGCGCCTCGGATATGGTACCCTAGCATAGATTTCTGAGTGAGGAATTGAGCTATTCTTTTCACGAACCTGCATATTTGACAATCAAGTGATTTTCGTCTCTAATCAATGGTGGCAAAGTTCGCATCATTGGAGTGCAGCAGAAATTCCTCTTGGTTTTTTTCTCATTTGTTCCATTTTATCAGCCGAATCGAGTTTTATTTGCACAACTTTAACACGTTTATTACAAAGTGCTATTCTTTTTCTTACCTTACTTTATAATGCTTATATGCAATTTCTTCTCTCACTTAAACTTATAACGCTGCATACTCTTTCGCTTGTCGCTGTGTAACATTGTTTCTCTTTTTCTTAGTTTAATCCTGCTCTCCATTTCTTTTTCCTCCCGCTTCCTCCTTGCACATCTTTCTGCACACTTCCTCTATTTCCCTACAGTACTCGTATATACCTTTTTGTGTCTTCCCTCTCAACATATTTATAATTTCTCCTTTTATCGAATAATTATCCGTTCCTTGCACCCACTCCTCTGTTTTCTTTCCTGCTTTCTCCGTAACTAAAACTCCCAGCCATTTTCACATGTTAACAGGTGCTCCAGCGTCTCAGTCTCTTTACAAATCCTGCACCTCCGAGATCCTTTCCCCCCTTTTTCCTGCTCTGTCTATGTTTCCGCATCTTAATCTCGCCTACATTTCCTTATCCCTTTTCTTCGCTCTCCCTTCCGACCAGTGTTTCCGTTGTCTTTTTTCGTTTTCCGCAATATATTTGTATTTTTCATTATACGTTGATTTTCTTATTTTTTCCTTTTCCTTTACTAAATATCCTTTTTCAAGTTTCCCAATCCCTCTGTCCTTTTGTCTATTCTTTCCACGTCTCTTCTTTCCCTTATCATTGCTTATATCTCTTCTATTCCCATATCCCGTGCAACTTGCTCTAAATATTTTCCCCGCTTTGACGGAATTCCGTTTGCAATTGCTCTTATCTACACTTCGACTCAACACCCTTAAGTGTAACAACATTTACATGGATATCTAAAATATAAACAAATGGAGAAAATTCATGAAAATAGCCCTTTTTAGCGTCTAAAGTGAGAAGACTCTTCAAGTTACGAAACGTAAGTCGACCAGTCGGAAAATTAACGGCAGATTCGTATTCGCAGTATGCTGTGCATTCAAGAGGAGCTTGGCCAGCTGGGTGGCATAGCCGTCGGTCCGACCGTCAGCTGTGCCCGAGACAGCCAGATCGGACAAATCGCGCGGGTGTCGAGTACGCGCAGCGCCGAATCCGAGAGCAACACGAATTCGAGCGACACGGCGACAAAGTGCGGCTCCGGTTCGGGCAGCCTGGAGGCTCAGAAGTCGAACTGGGTCGAGGGTATACTCGGGTGCATGCGTCCCGTATGGACCATGCTCTACAAGGCAACGTCCAACGAGAAAATCAAAGGAAATCAATGTAAGTCCGTCATTTATCCCAATTCCCCGACCCCCTTTATGACGTAATCTCATTTGCTAATTTTACGAACTTAAAAATCTGAAAGTTCCGTAATGTTTGTTCGGAGCAAGGAAAATTCATTTTATTCGCGCAGAGTCTATTCACACGGACTTTGCGTGCCTTCGAGAGTACGCGTATGATTTTTATTCTTATGGGGTCCGAGTAATTTGGGCCAATTTCTTTTTTCGTTCGAACTATAAAAGCAACGGCGAGATCACTTTTTTATAAATAAATGTTTTTTCACATAATATTTGGTTGCTATGAGAATGTATAAAGTTTTTTATATTAAAACATTTTCTTCGTTCTTTTTATTTTATCTTTATTAATATGTCGAATTGTTTCTGTAAGAAAATATATTTTTTTCACGGGAGAATAATTTAATGGGTTTTTTTTAAATTGAACAGTTGCGTTGGGTTCGTTGCGTTTTATTCCAGTGTAACGTTTTAGATATCGTTTGCTAATGTAACTACATTTTTTTAACGGAAAATACATAATAATCATTTTCTACACATGAATAAGTAATATGCAGTCGATGTAAGTTTCAAAATGGTTTTTTTAACATAATATTTGTAAGATAAAAAGATATATTAAAGTTTTTAAAAATAGTATACCTTCCTTGCATTTATTGCTATTTAAAAAAAAAAGAGCCATGTATAGTCGTTTGTAACATAATATTATTACATAACGCAGAAGCGTAATTAAATGTATTTTGTAACGAGAATATTTGCATTGGCTCCGTGCCGTTTTATTCAAATGCTATGATTTAAATATTTTTCGCTAATATCATCAATATTTTACGTAATATACAGCGGTAGAATTTTTTATCGCTTGTTTACGTAAATGCCCCTCCCTCCTCATATGAGGTTGAAGTTTGCATCGTTGGAACGCAACGGAGATTGGTACTTTTCAATTGCCCAACTTTTTCTTGCGCATCTTCGTTAGGAAAAAACCCTCAAGTCGTTTATTTACAAATCAAGAATCAATATGTACAAAAGATGATTGCGAAATAATAAAACAGAGGAAAGAAAAATATAAAAAAGAATTTTCGTTGCATTCCAACGATGCAAACTTCAAGAAAATCCTTCTGATTTACGTAAATTATTTTACAGTGGTTTCCTTATACCTATTCTAGTTTCTCGTTTCTCAAATTGTCCGATGCAATCGCATAGGAGGGATTCTCCGTCAATTCAGCCACTTTTTTCATACGAAAAAAAATGGTTACATTCGCACATGATTTTATACCCGTTACTGTGGCCGAAGGCCTTAAGGTATTTCTACTAATTCCCATGGCCATTTTAACACTTCTTGCTTGAAATTCTTCCACTTCCAAATTTCGAATCCATACATCATTCCACTTTTTACTATTACAACAAGACAATATTCCATTTTCTTAATCATGATATATGCTCGACTTAAAAAGTACGTTAAAATATTTTTACAATCGAATATTCACGTTGTTCGTTCCGTTTTTTTCTCTCAAATTCAATCATTTTGACACCATTTGTTAATATAATTGATATTTATTTACGAAAAAGTTGTTTTTTTTCTCTGTAATGTTCTCGAACGTGGCAAATTCAACATAATGTATAAAAGCGTTGCGGTTTATTTTTGTAGCCCACGACTGGGAGATACCCTTTGAGACAATCAACGAACTTCAGTGGCTCGGGTCAGGTGCGCAGGGTGCGGTCTTCAGTGGTATGCTCAACAAGGAGATAGTGGCTGTGAAAAAAGTACGGGAGCCGAGAGAGACGGACATAAGACACTTGCGAAAGCTCAATCATCCGAACGTCGTCAGATTCAAGTGAGAAGGAAATCTTATCGCCCTTCAATTATCATTGTTCGTTGCGAAATATCGTCCGAAACGGTTACATGGCTGTTACGCACATGGGAAACAGGGGAAACGGAAAAACCCAGGGAATTTCTTTCCTCCTGGAATTTTTCAAAAATTTACATTTGCAAAAATTACGAAAAATGAAAGCGATTTTAAAAAAATCTCAAAAGTACAAAAATGTATACATTTTTGGATATTTTTCATATTTACATTATGCTTCATCAATAACATTAAAATTAATTTTTAGTTCAAATTAAATTATAACATCAACTGATTAAATTTTTTAAAAGTTATGTCAGTGCCAAACAGGAAATTTCAAAAACTAAAAACGTATTTACCCCGAAGCTTTGTACATTTGCATTCGATTTGTCGATACACCACCACGAAATTATTATTGTAGGCAAGTGTTTATCTTTAATTCTTATCCATCGGAACCGATAAAAAAATTTCTGTCTATAATAAAGATTCCATATTTGCTTTTAATGTATTCTTTTTTTACTTTACAGTCGTCGAATTATTTTTCGAAATTCAGTGTTTTTTTTTATTTATTTTTATTTTAATGTTTAACATTTTCATATTTTTTGTTTTAAAAAATCATGTTCTCTGTTTGACCCAATCTCCCTGGAATGTTCGCAAAATCTGCGTGAAAAATCTAGAAGAGTCAGGGAATTTTTGAGTCTAACGCATAATAAGCATGGATTAAGGAAGCTTTCCAGTGTGACAGCCCGAAAAATCGCTGTTTTTCGCGTTTTTTTTTTTTTTTTAAAGAAAAAATAATCTAATCGGTCTGGTTTTTTTTTTGTATATTGATTGGGTATTGAAGAATACAAAACAATTTTTTAAAGATCGATTTATTTATTAATTAATATCTATAAAAATGATGAAACAATTGTTGCAGAAAATGCACTTGGATGTGGTGTCCACGTTGGGGGTCACAATTTTGATCTGAAACAAAAAACACAAAAAGATTATTGATCGGTATATAATTGGCTTTCGTGCTATGGAGGCTTTTTTTTTTTTTTTGCAAAAATGGCGCCGGTTTGAACAAAAAGTATCGATTTTAGCATTTTTTTTGGCAGTTTTTTTTACAAAAAAATAGGAAGATGTCAAAAAAAAAAAAGCTTCCATAGCACGATAAACAATGACGTTAAGAATATTGTGTAAAAAATTCAACTCGATAGCTTTAAAACTCTGCCCTCCAAGTTGGACACCGTTTTGAAAAATGCTGTTTCGAGAAAAACGCGTTCAAAGTTTCGCTGTAGCTGTAGCGCTCCGTTGCCTTCTTCCAAGAAATGCTGTACAGTAACCGAAATAATCTGAATTTCGGCATGAAAATTTCAGGGAATATTCGGAAGAGTGTATACTATTCGATAAAGCAAAAAAAAAAAAAAATCGATTTTTTGAAAATTTCACACTGGAAAGCTCCCTTAAAATAACGATTCGTTTTACAGAGGCGTTTGCACGCAGGCACCGTGTTACTGCGTGATCATGGAGTTTTGTCCGTACGGGCCGCTGTACGACCTGCTGAGAGCCGGTGAGCCAATTCCACCGGCTCGCCTCGTCTCGTGGTCCAAACAGATCGCCGCCGGCATGAGTTACCTCCACGCTCACAAAATCATTCACAGGGATCTCAAAAGTCCGAAGTAAGAACGCGCGAAAGTCTTTTTCAGGAGGTTGAAACGGTCCAGTTGAGTCAAATGACGGTTTATGCATTTTTCTTTCTCCTTTGAATCTTAAAAAAACGCACACGAGGTATACATTTATTCTGTGGGTGGTCATTTTAATAAAATATACAATTAGAGGGCAAAATTACGAATGCCACATTTTTATTACGTAAGTAAGATGACGATTGTGGAAAAATTGCGTCATCGAATGTTTTATAGAATGCAGAATGAAATCTTGAGTCATTTAGAGTTATGCCTATTTATATTTGTGTGTCGAGATTATGAAGACTCATTATAGTCTATAAGATGTATTAAAAAAAATGAATCTTGGATCATGATTAACGCTCCAATTTCCTTAAGGTAGTCCTATTGACAGGCTTCAATTCATAGTATTTTCATAATTATTTTTTGAGTTTCACTAAATATATCAATAATTGTCTCTGCAAAATTTCAGGGTCGACGACATACAAAAACCCAATTTCCGGTCGTTACAAAAGTGTATGCGATAATGAGAATCCGTCAGATTCTTAAAAATAATCAGATTTACATACTTAACACTTGTATCCAATGCTCTCAGAAAAAAATACGCTCATTGACCTAATTTTTATGTAATATCAAGTTTAATTTGAACTTCCGGTATTGGATTTATTACCACTTGCTACGATAAAGAGACGCGACAGCGAGGCAGCAGCTGACTGTAGTCGTAACCTCATCTCACTCATTCGAATTTCCACACATATTTCATTTTTAACCGACATATTTCGCCGACACAAATTTTCCACGCTTTTTTACCCGTCGTGGCCCGAATACAATGCTTTACATTTCTGTAAAGCATTGTATTCGTAAAGGACTACCTTACTTCGTTTTGCTTACGTGGCCCGAGGTGCGATTGTCATTTTTCTTCGTGGGCCAAAGTTTAATACGAATCAATCGATTTCCCTCAGCGTTTTGATCGGCCGCGACGAAGTCGTGAAGATCAGTGACTTCGGTACGTCGCGAGAGTGGAACGAGATCAGCACGAGAATGACGTTCGCCGGTACGGTGGCTTGGATGGCACCGGAAATCATCAGGAACGAGCCGTGCTCCGAAAAAGTCGATATATGGTGAGAGCAAAGTTTCAGTGCGCACAAGTGACGCGACAAAGATGCAAAAGAAAAATTAAGATGTAAAAGAAATCTTTTTTAAAAACAATCTTTTGTTTTATGTACTGAAAAGTGAAAAATAATTTTTTTCCCCATTCACCTATACGTGACTGAATAAAAGCTTCGGGCCCTCAACTTTTTAAATGTTTCATAAATTTGATCAATTCAGTTTCATTAACCGTATTTAATTCGGCACAATAGTAATTAGAGAAATCATTATCGCACGTTCATACTCAGTTTCAGGATTTTCATTCCAGAAATCTCAGCTTGTTTTACAGTGAATCAAATACAGTCGATACTTTAACGGGTTTATGTAAATTAAAGATTAAATGTCTAAACTGAGCGCCCGAGCTTTTATTTATAGTCACATATAGGTGACGGGGTAAAAAAAATATTTTCTACTTTTCAGTACATTAAATGAAAGCTTGTTTTTAAAAATATTTTTTTACGTATAAATTATTTTCTACTTTTTAGTCTTTAATTGTGCTCACTAGTTAGTTGTTACCAGTAGTTTACTACTTTACGAGATTGTACGTTAGGAACATGGAATGCTTGTAAAAGATAAAGACTGCAATTAGGATTGAACTTATGACTAATTGCTGCATATACCAGGTGTATAAGTATGAAACTGCAATTTTTTTTGTAAAAATTACACGTCTGTTGTTTGAAAATGATAAAAAACGTATGGAGACGGCTTTCTGCGTCACATTCAATCGACATGTTTAAGGTTACAGAAAAATGTACCGGTGTAGGGAACTTGGGTTGTCGTGTGTTGAAAATCTTCGTCAGCTGTTAGACGGAGATGATGGCGCTGCAGAAGCGGTCTTAGGGTCCCTAAACTGACGGCTAGCACCATCTATAGAGAAATTCCGGTTTCATACTTCTACGCCTGTTAAACGTTTCACATACAAACAGTAGGCTACGAATTTGTATGTGTAAGTGAGATTTTATATGGATGATCGGATATCGTAAATTTTACACGAAAAGTTGAAAATTTTAAGGATATTTCTTTTTGTAAGTTGAATCATGCATTGTCACCTTTTAGATGCACGTGGGCAAAATTTCAGAGCTCTAAGTATTCGGGAGTGGGTGAAGTATCGATATTCCGTTTTGCGTCTCACGGTTGTAGTAATCCCGAAGCGCTAATTGGATATTTCCGATTTGAAGGTCGTACGGTGTCGTATTGTGGGAATTGCTGAGCGGCGAGATACCCTACAAGGACGTCGACTCATCGGCGATAATATGGGGGGTCGGTAACAATTCCCTGCACCTGCCGATTCCAGCGAGTTGGCCCGAGGGTTTCGGCTATCTGATCGAGTTGTGCTGGAAGGCCGAGCCGCGGAAGAGGCCCTCCTTCGGCCTCATAGAATCTCACCTGAACATCATCGCCGTCAAAGTATTGTCCACCGAGCCCGACGAATATTTCAAAACGCAGGTAAATTCTCGTCCCACACGCGCATCACCGGAATATTACCCACCGATCGAAGACACGATGAAAGAGTGACGGGAGAAAACAAAAAATTCGCAGCAAACGTGGCGCGAGGAGATACGAGAGCGCATGCGACAGATGCAGACGAATACGTCGAGCAGTCCGCGCTTCGAGGCCGACCTGATACGACGACGCGAGGACGAGCTCAGGCACGCTCAGGACATCAGGGAACATTATCAGCGGAAGCTCGACAAAACGAACGATCTTTATCTCGAACTCAGCGCGGTCTTGCTCCAACTCGAGCAGCGAGAACGCGACGTCGTCAAGTAAGTCGGCGGAAGTGGATGGTCGAAATAATAAGTGTATATAGTATGAATATAATTGATCGAAGGAATAAGCAAAATAATAATTTTTGATAAAATGACGGCTTATCAAAAAAATCGATGTTTGACAAAAAATTAGGCTTTAAATTGTTTATAAAATGGAAAATATTTATCGGTGAGGAAAAACCTTCGATTAATTATTTAAAAAATATACTTGATAAGATTGTGTTACAATTTGAGACTTATCGGTTCAGCCGTTTCCGAGAAATCTTGCTCGCCAACTTTAAAGACGCAGTTTTGAGAAAAACGCGATTAAAGTTTCAAAAGCACTTTACATATAGTCTGACGCGTCATTACAAATGTGCGTGTAACTTCCAGAATATTCGCCGGATTGACAACAAATTTTCTGTGTGAACTTGAATATGTGTACATAACGAAAAATAAATCGATTTTTCGAATATTTCAACTCCGTATAATCCCTTAGGGATAACGCCACTCTAGCGGCAGAAAATAAGGCCTAACTTTGACAATTTATTTTGGGAGTATGAAAAAAGGAATAGGATATCTTTTGAAAGAGTTTATTTAAGGCCTTAGGCCACAGTAACGTGTATAAAATCATGTGCGAATTTAACAATTTTTTTTTCGTATGAAAAAGTGATTCACTCATAAAAATAATTAAACATCTATTTAGTATGAATATCAAGCTGCTAGATTTTTTTTTTTCGATGTACAAAATGACCGACTACTAATATTTTCTTTTATCTTTTCACGAAAAGGCGCCGACAGAGCCCATCTTGAAAAACGTGTTTTTAAAAATAGCTTGACTTCAGCTTCAAGAAAATTATAATCCATATATTATTAGCTACGGGACTACGTACGGATTTTTTTTTAATCAAATTTTGAAAAAATGGCGCACTTTGAAAGAAATAAATCGATTTTTTGCCCAAAAAATAAGCAGTAAATTGTTTATAAAAAGAAGTTTACATTTAATCAAAAAACGGCTACGTACTCCCATAGAGAATGTAATTGTGGAGCTACTATTAAAATTTCATATCGATCCATGCAAAGATGCTCGAGTAATCCGTCCGCCCAGTTTGAAAAAAGTTTTTTATCGGTGATCGAACAATATCGATGATTGAACCTTTCAAAAATAAATATTCGCTACGGGACCTATTGCATATTGTTTTTATGATCCTAAAGTATTTTTCCACCAAAAAAAAACGATTTTTCCAAAATCCTAGAGTGGTGTCATCCCTTAATCGAAATTGACAAAATGGCGGCGGTTTGAAAAACAAAGTATCGAATTCAGCCTAATTTTTCGACAGTTTTTCGTTAAAAAAAAATATGAAGATTAAAAAAAGCTCCCATAGCGAGATGAAGAATGGCGTGAAGAATGTTGTGTCAAAATTTGAGACGGATAGCTTAAAAACTCTTCCTTTGAGTACACCGTTTTGAAAAACATTTCGAGAAAAGCGCGTTGAAAGTTTCGAGTGCGGAATTTTCATATAAATTGTCTACTTACGTTTTTGTAAGTATATGAACAGCATGTTCATAACTGTCTATATTATCGGATAAAGCAGAAAAAAATCGATATTTTGAACATTTTACACTGTGGTAGACGCTGCAGCTCATTTGATTTTATGAATATTTCAATGAAATTTCCAGGGAACATAGCTGATGGAAAAAAAACATGTTTTTGAGATGCAATTTTTCGACTCACCTAGATAGATGTAGCCCGTTAACAGATTTGCGTACGTTCCACAGGCGAGAGCAACAATCTGGCTACAAACAGTACAAAAAACGTCTGGTCCATCCGCTCTTGAAGGCGCAAGAGAGAATGCAACGGAGAAGAAACGCGTCGGTGAAGGTCTCGAGTTCTTCGACCCCTACGACACCCTCGTCGCCCGTGGACTCGCCCCAGAGTCCGGTCAAGGCTACCCTCTATACGCAGCTCAACGACTCGAATCAACCGGAGACCGTCGTCGTGGCGCCCAACAGCAGCTTCAAGCAGAGAAAATACAGGCATCGCAGAGTCGGTTCGGGCTGCGGTGTCAGCTCGAGTCCCCGTTCGAGTCCGCATCGAGAGAGAAAGGTCGGCACGAATCTCTCGGTACTTTTCGCCTGCCCCACTCTCTCGCTCCTCCACTTCGCGATGTCCAAAAAAATGCCCTACGTTTTCGCCATCCAAAGGCAACACGGCAAGGCCATTTGACTATATTAAAAATATGGTTCATTCTCTTGTCGTCCTAAAAGCGTATAGTGTTTAAAAAGATTTTCTTTACCATTTTATCGATAAAATATCCAGTATTTTCGTTTATTTCAATTCTTTAATAAAATAAATTTGAACGTTTGGTGACGCGAACGAAAACACTCCTGGATTGGTTGGATCTCTAGCGACGTCACGCGATGTTAACGATTTTTATTTTTCTCTTTCGAATGTTTAAAATACATAGAATTTAAGCTCATAAAAATAATATTTATTTTTGTACCCATTAGAATGGACATTTACGATGATTTTCGTAAATACTTTCAATCCACATTGGTTGGTCATTGAGCACTTGATCATTATCGACTTTACTTGTAAGTTCATGTCTTAATCAGTTGGCAACGCTACATAACCTCACTTCAGAAGAATTCACACGTGACTACATGTCTGACAACGGGAGCGTGTTGGCGGCCTGATTGAATATTTAAATTTCATTGCCGATCTATATCTAAGATAAAATGTCGTGAGCATAATATAAAATACTTGACCATTTAAGATGATTTACGTGCAACAGTCAAAAACCCTATTCGCTTTTATTTCTGCCAGAGTGGGGACGTGTCGTTGCGTTACATCGATCACGAGACTCAAACGGACATAACGAGCATAGCGGAGAGCGACTCGCGCAGGCATTCGCGAACCGAGACGTTCACCGGAAACGAGTACAATCTTGACTCGCCGCCCGAGCAACCGTCCTACGTCGAGTCGATCGCCGAATCGATGAACGGCAATACGACGACGTTGCCCGAGATGAATTACGACCGTCGCGACGGGGCCGGCGGTTGCTCGAGCCCGGAACTCACCCGGAACACGGACAATCATCAATCCAACGGGAACGAGAGACTCAAGGACTGCAGCGACGACGATCATCTCGAGACGCTCGGTCGCAAGGTCAGCGAGATATTGAACGCCAATCGACTCATCTCGCCCGTTGACAACGGCAACTGCGACGATCTCGTCACTACCCACGGGTAAATTGATCTTTTCGCGGGAGGTTACCGTCCAGACGCACGAACGATGCGTCAACTTCGGGATTTTTTTTTTTGTATAAAATAAATACTTTTGAAAATGGGTGTCAACGTATTTCATTATTCTATCAATTGAGAGTAAATTCCACTTCTTTTTTTTAATATTTGAAAATTAATTATTCAAGCTTTGTTTGTTTGAAAAAAAATATAAAATGAAGGCTTCAGCTACCGTCAAATGAAGGCATGCACTGCGTGTTTTTCGTCTGCGCGGGGCGCTCCACAGCCTTGCTAGTTCGTTTAAAGAAAAACGGGGTAAACTTTATTAAACCAGACTAAATTTGGGGGGCCTTAGCGATTTTCGTTTTCGGAAAAACCCCTGGGTCACGAAATGGCAGCCGTTTGAAAAGAAACCTAATTTTTTGCTCTTTTGCTTCAACGGACGAAAAAAATATTCTTGAACGAATTTTTGACAACATCGCTTCCTGATGGCTTGAAATTGAATTTCCTTTCAATTGCGCAGAGATTCGTGTGAATCGGTTCATCCGTTAAGGCTGTAGACCGTCCCGCGCCCTGAAAATGCTGCTTCTAGAAAAACGCGTTTAAAGTTTAAGAGATCATCAGAGAATAGCGAGTCGAAAAATAGCCGTCTCGCGATTTTTTTTCGATGGTTAAAATATGCTAATCAGTCTGATATTTTTTACGTCAAATCAATTTGAACTTTTGTGAAAACTTTACACTGTGATGATCCCTTAACGTTATAAAAAATCGTATTGTTTGTTTTTGACAACCCAAACGAACAAGCCCACGTGTTCTGAACACTTTGAGCGTATTTTTTTCTGAGAGCATTGGATTACTACAAGTGTTGAGTATGTAAATCTGATTATTTTTGAGAACCTGACGGATTCTCACTATTGTATACACTTTTGTAGCGACCGGAAATTGGATTTTTGTATGTCGTCTCGGGATTCCTTCACAAAAGTACGCAATTTTTATATATTTTTTCTCTGTAATAAGATCGATAACCGACCCTGAAATTTTACAGAGACGATTATTAATGTATTTAGCGAAGCTCAAAAAAAAGTTATGAAAATCCTATGAATTGAAGCCTGTCGATAGGACTACCTTAAGGATGCAGCCTTTCGAAGGGAGAATAATGAGTTTTGTTCGCGATTTTTCCACTCCGCCATTCTACGAGGGTTTTCTTTTCGTGAATATTCAAGCTACAACAACGCCGTCAAGGAAGATCTGGGCAAGTTGTCCGGGCAGTTCAGTAGCATTCTGATGAACGGAGTCGTGGTCGACGGCGACGAGACTGATCTGAGAATAAGACGGTGTCCCGAAACGATGGACTCCATGGCGGGACGAGAAGAAGCGGACGGTAGAATCGCGGGAAAGAACAGCGTCGACGGGGACGATGACGAGGACGATGGGGACGACGATGACGATGACGACGACGACGAGCCCTGCGAGGAGAGCTGGTCCGACGAGGAACGCGAGGATCCTATTTTTACCAAGAAATATTCGCTTAGGCGTCGGAGGTGTGTATTGGTCGCCATTGATTTCCGGGTTTATGGGAGTCTCGCTAGAATACAGCCACAGTGATCAAAATTTGATGCATTTGGAATCGATCTGGAGACACGTTGAAGAATTATGACATTTTCGATTTCAGGGGGAAATATATTTTCAGGCGAGGAAAAAATTCCTGACTCACGATTTTTTTAAGCAGACATTTATAAAGTTAACTTGTAAAGCTTACAGAAGAACTTTGTTCATTAATCACGTTCTAATTTGGTCTTTGGCAGATCATACTTAATAAAATTTACATAAACATAGAACTTTGAAAAATTTTAATATTTTCTCAGATGCTTGAGGCTTCATTTCGAGTGTAATGATGTTTAACGCCTCAAGCTTTTGAGAAAATCTTTAAATTTTCAACAAGTTCTCCGTTTATGTAAGTCTCATTAAATATGTACTGCCTGCGCCTTTGATCAAAGACTGAGGATGGTGTTCTTCTGTAGCTTTACTATTTAACTTCATACACTAAATATTATTTTTTGTCCTTTTACTTCAATAGCTTATAAATACAAGCTTGTTTTAAAGAAGATTTCTTACGATCATTTTTTTGTACTTTTTAGCATTCGAGTTTGTTTGATTATCTTAATACCTTCACTCGTGCGTATTCGTCTGTTTAGTATCAAATTTCATTCGTTTTGGCTATTCACATATTACGTATTATTTATTTTATAACTCCATGTACCACAGTATTGCATCATCACCAAAGTTACGTAGGTATGCCGAATTTCAGCTCAAACGGATGCCAGCAAGTGCTTGAAAAATGGATTACAAATTTTGAACCGGAAATACATACGAACGAAGCACGTTAAATGAAAGCTTGTAAAAATCGTAAAGAAATCTGTCCTTTTAAAAAGCCAATAATGAAAATCGGCAAATTTTTTCCTCGCCTAAAGGTATCTCCCCCCTTAAGGGAATTTGAGGTATAACGGGGTCTCTCAAGTATAATGAGAAACAGCACAACGAAGAAACGGTTTGGATTTTTGACGTTGATAATTTATGCATGGAAAAAGCTCTCCGGATTATTATTCGTTAAATAATTATAACGCACTGTTATAATTATTTATTTAATAGATATAAAGTTATTATTTGTTGAATAATAATGAAGTTATCATTATTAATTGAATAATTATAATGCACTGTAAAACCCTCGCCCCTTCTGAACAAAAGAGAACAGTTCGCGAAGCTTTCTCCGCAGGCGGGTAAATACGTCAAATCTTGACCGTTTCAGTATCGCGAGAAGATCGATCGCCCCTGGCAGCCGTCTCCGAAGATTGAAACAAATTTCCATAAGGATGGACGGTGCGCTGGTGTCCGACGAGGAAAACACCTCGGAATATTCGCATCCACCGTCGAGCCAATCGTCGACGCTCGAGAGTAATCCCGACGTGCAGCGGGCCTTGCGAAACATCCATCACTCTCGCAAGGTGGGAAACGGCGACGTCAAGCACGCGGCATTGTTCGTACCGTCGCTGGTTAAATTCTTAACGGCAGTATTACGATATATGTGGCCCCTGATTCTGACCACCCAGTCGTCATACTGGACCCAAAATAAGACTTTTTTTCAAGAGTGGTAAAAATCGAAATTCGACCCTTAAGGGAGTGAAAGAAGGGTTTTAAAGTTTATACGCGGCAACGTATATTTTTGGTCAGATTTGTTTGAAACTTGGTATACTCCAATACAAATAATTAAACATGTGTTTGGGTTTGGAGTACCAACTCAAACGAACCCAAACAAACACAGTTAAGGGGTCAAAAGTACTACTTGACGGTCTACACGCACCGAACAGCGAGAAAAACATACAGTGTTAGATATAAAATAAATTCGGTAAGTTCCGAGTAAATCTGGTGAAAAAATATGTTTTCTCATACAATCGCTAACACTCCTGTTCAACTCCCTTAAAGGTTAAATTTTGTAAATTGCTGAAGTACATGTTCAATTTGTATTTTGGTGTATTTATGCCAAGTTTCAAGTAAATCTGACAGGAAAATATGTCGTCTCATATAAACTTTAATACCCCCGGTTAACCGTCTTAAGGGTAAAATTTTAGGAGATGCTGTAATACGTGTTCAATTACTTTTATTGTAGAGTATCTACGCCATGTTTTAAGCAAATCTGACAAAAAATACGTTTTTTTCTTCATATAAACATTGAAGCCCCTGTTTCGCCCCCTTAATGGTGGAATTTCGATTATTACAACTCTTTAAAAAATTCTTATTTAATAATATTTTGTAATATCCCCTTTTGAACCGTTTTGCTAATTCGTGCTTTCAGAGAAACGGCACGGCTGACGCGTCCGACACGTCCGGGCAATCGGAAACTGACGAGCTGAGCGAAATCACGATAGCCTCGCGGACGCCGGCGCCGACGATCCTGACGATCCCGAGCAGCGTAAACAGATTGGAAAGCAACGTATAACCGACGAGAGAGCGAGAGAGAGATAGAGAGAGAGAGAGAGAGAAAGAGAGAGAGAGAGAGAGAGAGAGAAAGCTCACAGGCTGAAGGAAAATCGCGATAAACCGACGCGGATCTTAAGTCTCATTTTGTAAGTTGTAAATAGAATAGGAAAGGCGACGAGGTAGAAATGGCAGCAAAAGCCGTTCGGTGCGGCTCGCTCGGTCCTCGGTCATTTATAACGAGATAATTCCTCGTATTTGTCGCTATTCGCCCTACCGCGAATAGATTTGTAAATAATTATTTCGTACGTGTAGTACGCGCGGATATTTTGCATTAAGGAAGGGTCATTTGTACATTACTATTAAATAATTTAGTCAATATTATTATTATTATCATTATTATTGATAAAATGATACATGGCGTTATAATACTCGGATAAATGCGGTAGAAAATGTTTCGGCCCACGACAAACACTCCGGTGTGATGAAAGTCCGGAATGAAAGCCAACTTTACGTAAGCAGAAAAAAAAATCAATAAAACACCGAATGGAAAGCAAGATTTTTCGGCTGCTTCGAGCGACGAACTTTCGTCTGTGAACTATTAATTGTGAGAGAGGGAGGAGAGAGAATCAGGACTCGTCCTCCCTCGCTCGTAAATTCCTCGTGCATAAGTCGTGTTAATTTAAATTGAATAAACAAATGCGTGGACGTTACGGGTCACGACATTTGACATACTCAGCTATAGGAGGCGATTTTTTTTTCTGTCGCGTCGTATAGGACACGAGGATGGTTGAGGCGAGGAGGATAAGCGCTGCTCGAACGAGGGTTCATTTTAACGATATTTTTTTTACGAGCTTGTGTACAAGAGTCGAAACTAACAAGAAAAACGCGGTATCGAAAACGCTCGCACTTTTTGGCGAGTACTTCTCCAATTTGTAGACGTTTGCAAGATCTGTTTTCGTGTTTCTTTCTACTTCGCGCTCATTTAACGAGTCTCGCTGTTGCAAGTTTGAAAAAAGAATTCGTGGATGGCTGCTCAAGGGCCGTTTCGACACCCTTCCACGATTAGTTTTACCATCGTTGCTCCGACAGAGACGAAAGTAATATGCACCTGGCGCCACCTCAAATTAAATTATAAGATGTTCATCGTGCCCATTATTTGTACAAATATATTCGTCGTGCATCTCATACACGAAATTGCCTATACGTGTGCACACACACACACACACACGCACACGCATATATATGTACAGGGTCTCCTGTTATGAATGGATAATCCTGTAACTTTCAGATCTTGTCCTATATGCTGGAATTTCAGTTTAGTAAAAGTCCCACGGTTTTCGAGATAAAAATAATCTGCTTTTGGTTTTTCGCACGCCGTTTCTACAAATGACAACTTTTCTTACCCGGTTAAAAAAAATACTCTTAGTTATTTGTTTTATCTAGAAAAGTCTTCTTTTTAACCTTAAATGTTGAGGGAACTTAACGAAAAAATATCTTATGCAGAATGTTGATACAAACCAAATCGACTATCTGACTTTGATAGCCTGCAGTGTAAAAAAAAATTTACTACGCATATCGTGCCAATTACATTAAAAAGTTGCTTAGTTATTGTCGATTCGTATCTGTAGAAATGACACGGGAAAAACCAAGAGCAAATGATTTTTTTTTTTAAATAACATAAAGTAAAAAATCTCGAACACAGTGGGTAACTAAACTGAAATTGCAGGATATAGTAAGAGATGATCTGACCTATCGACAGTCGCAAGATTATCCATCCATAACGGGACACCCTGCATATACCTGTGTGGGCATAAGTATACACATATAGTACGATATCTTCCAGGATCTCGAACGTCGAGAGGACGACGAAACGTCATTCCTTGATTCTCGATAATAATTGTTCGCATTTACTCATTCCAATGATAGTATTTATACGATTATGCCGCCCCCTCTTCACCCTCTCGCTCTAATGTATATTGGTAAGAAGTAACGATTGCTCGAAAATAATGAAGAAAAGACGAAGGTCCGCGTGATCGATGCAATTATTATCACACGCCGAAGATATTAATCGAAGCGCAATTGGATGACGAAAATGTGTTCGAACGGGGGAAAAAACGGTTTGATGTCTAGAGCGGAGTGTGAGGAGCATAGTATTACTTAGAAAATTGTTTAATCGCCCGAGTGTCCCGTTCCCGTCACTCTATTACCGTAGGACCATCCGCTGCACTTTGGGTTCGTCGCAAACTTCTATTCCCGATGACGCGAATGTGCAATTTCCGAATCGGCACGAGAGTGCCTTGTCTGATTGAAAAAATAAAAATAAAATAAACGAAGAGGAATTAAAAAAAATGCTTCGATCCACGGACGTGAAACGAAAAGGACATTTACCACTAGGCAAACGTGCAAAAAAAAATTAACTCGAACGTCACTTTGATGAGAGCAACAATAACAAAGGAAAGTGCGAATCGACGTTTTTTTTTCGCATCCGTATAATGTACCTGCTTCGAAACTCAAATTGCCTTAATGACAAATATTGTTGTAACGTCTGTAAATATGGACAATACGATTGCGAGCTGAACGAATTAGAAGCTAAGGATTTTTCGAGGATAGCAAACAAACAAGTCGATGTAAAAATAATACAGGAACGACGAAAATGTAACACGAAGCAGAACACGCCTCTGTGGAGTGCTCGGGTACGGTCCAAGTTATTTTGTAAGATGCATTATTATATATAGATAAATATATATAATTATATATATAAATA
Organism: Ophion costatus; assembly: GCA_951751655.1. NCBI lineage: Eukaryota > Metazoa > Arthropoda > Insecta > Hymenoptera > Ichneumonidae > Ophion > Ophion costatus. Next base: position 16,513,937 of record OX632367.1, read on the forward strand.
TATGTATTTATATGCATACACAAACACACAGATCGCGTAGCATTGCGATCATAGCTGTGCTCCAACTGTATCCATTTTTTTTACCTCATTTGTTTTTTATGCGTGTGATCGTATAATTTCGTTCCTCTCGTCCAGCAGCAACTATACGAAGACGAAAGTAACTGCCCGGTTTGTGTAGTCGGCGGCGATCTGCGATCGATAAAAATCATTGTATACACGACTAAAGAATTGTGCGTCTTTATCCAAACAAGTAAAGTTTCTTTACATAGGGAGAACAAATGCGACAATTAATTATCGTCTTGACTTTTTTAAAACCAACGTCCAAGCGATTCGTTGCGTAATATCTTTTTTTTCGTATTTTCCTTCAGTACTTTGTTTTCTTGTATTTTATTGTAAAAAAACGAAATCTGAATCCTCGTGGCACAGTCAAGGAGCATTTAATATATATATATATATATATATATATATATATATATATATATATATATTTGTGTGTGTAACGACAGGACAACGATACTTGCTTTCTTAATTTTTTATCGTTCGTCAAACATACCGGATATTCTTGGCTAAACACATGTACGATAATTAACGAATACATTCGAAATCGGGAAAAAGACAATAATAATATCTCCCATTAATAGTGCGAGTATCATGAGGACGATTCGCGCTACAATAGCCCACCGAATAGTCGTCGTTTACAATTATAATAGCAGTAATCATTTTTAAAAAATCAAACAATGTTCAGGATTAGTCTACACAACCTACGAGTTGTTTCCCTCTTTGTAATATAAAACGAAAGTTAACAGTCTTGAAAAGATCGAGAGCGGAATAAAGAGGAACGAAAAGATGAAGAAATGAATCACTATTACGACGCTGTAATACTGCCGGTCGTAACAATTCTCGTAATATTGCGGGTAAAAAATGGAAAAGTGAAAAAAAAAAAAGGAAACTATATTGAATTGGGACTCGCAGCTATTGTTCGCACGCTCTGCCATTACGCTTCGGCAGTTATAACGACGTACAGCGTTGGAAAAAGATTTCCGAAGGTAAAATTCAGCGAAGTAGAAGACTCCAAATAAAAAGGAGCCACTCGCATAGAAGAAACATTACTCTTTCTCTTTCCCCGGGCTATTAACATTAATATTCACAAGTCTGTATAAGATTTAAATATGTACAAGTCTAAAAATTGGAAACTCGCGGGTCGTGGCGCGCAATGTTACTGAATGCTGTTATATATATATATATAGTATACCTATAGATTCTATATACGCGGAATATATATATAGAATCTCACAGGATCGTCGCAGACGACGAAGCGCGTTTACAATCTCGTTGGAAAACGCCGAAAAAAAAACCCCTCGACGTTATGCAACTCGATTACTTCTTTTTTGTCGGTTCGTCTTTTTTTGCTTAGGCAGAGAGATAGAGAGAGGCTGAGATTCTCGAAACGCGACAGTTCGATTTCCATACATCGAATAAATAATGCAAGATCCTTTTTTTCGCTCAAACGTAGCAGCGTTCTGACAATATCGAAGAATTCACCAGTAGAACGAGTTGTGAAGAAATTCGGCCGTCGATTTGTACAGAGTCGAGGCGCTCTGCCTCAGCCCGGTAAAGAGAGACACAACGCCTTCTTTATCCGCCGCGGGTTCGTCGTCCTCCGGCAAATATTCGGGCATTTCGTTGGAATCTCCGCCGTCGTTGTTGATCTGCGAGAGAAAAGGATCGGTGTGACGCATGGGAGGATTCCATCGCTCTTTGGAAATTTATCCGCTTGTCTTTGTTACTCTAAGTGAAAAAAGTATCTCGAAACCATTACCAGTTTGACGAGAAATTCTTGATTGAATTTATTCCTCGTGACTAATCTGGCCTCCATATTTTGAGTATTGTCTCTTATGGCCTCGGCGATTTGCTTGGCCGTGACATTGATCAACGTCCTCATGGTGACTCGCTGATGCTCGACGTCCACCACCAACGAGATCAATCCCTCGATCCTTATGAGAGTAGCTTCCAAATCGGTTCGTGTCTCCTGCGACAAAAAAAAACCAACGGCGTAAACAAGCGGCGCGGCGATGGACGCGCAACGCAGATTCGCTTACGGGTAGCAAGCCGCTGACGTGGAGCACCACCATGTGCGTCTTCAATTTCTTAGGTTCGATGACCCTTCTGCAGCGGCTGCGTAAATTGTAGATCGGCGGCTTCATGCGCTCTATGTCGTTCTTGACGGTTTGCGCCCTGTCGGCAAGTTCGGCGTCGCCGATGCTGTATTTGTTTACAACGGCGTCGAGGGCCTCTCGCACACCGAAGGTGGAAGTTACGTGAACGTAATTCTCGACGTTTTTCGTAAATATCTCGAGGATACCGAGGGCCAATTCGACGACCTCGGGATCAGGGACTTCCAGCACGTAAGCGAGATACGAGAGAACCGTTCGATCCTGCGTACAAAATGTTTTTCAGGGTCGAAATATACATACGCGATTGTGCGGTTTCGAGAGTTTACAGGGAGAGTTTTCTCTTAGCTAGGAGGGACATGGAGAAAAGACCTACGAGCGGACGGACGAAAGAAAAATGCTGACCTTTAGGATCGTATCATGGTTCGCAAAATCGTTCGCTAGCTTCTTGTAAGTCTCGAGCGTAACTCTCAACTCCTTCGGGTCAATGGAATCATCCATCGTTCCGGAGTGATACAAAAAAAACACGTACACCCGCTCACATACGGCTTTGTGTCCGAAACTCTCCCGACTGTATGTATATGCACAGGTGCGAGTTCTGGCAGAAAACTGTCGCTCTGTCTCACTCTCGGGATGTACACGGATGACAAAGTTTACAGTCGGCGTAGCTGGTGCTGCCGTTTTTTAACAACTACCGAGCGCAACGTCGGGCTGGAACTCTTGCGGTAACGAGGGAACGAACACGAAAAATGATCGAAGAAAAAATGCCCGGGCCCTGCAGCCGCGAAATGGCGGTAGGGGAATAATCGGCCCCGTATCTTTGTATTTCGATAAATTCCGAGGCTACGTCTAAAAGATGGATATCGTTTTTCGAACATATCGAAAAACCGAAAGCCGATATTGGACTCAAACAATACCGATATTTCGATATTAGAGTTAAACAAATTAAAATATCATTATAAGTGTTATCATTTCCATTCAAGTTACTTTTACTTGTTTTTTTTTATTGCGTTTGAGGGGTAATTGTTATTTTTCTTGTTCCATTTTTTCATTGCCTTAAAAGTTCTCTTACTCCAAAAATGATATCCAAACGGTTTTATGTGGGTCCAAAAATTCTGAGATGATAGCTGATTTAAGGATTTACAGTGTTCTCCTAAACGGTTGATTTTTTTGGAAAAAAGAAAAAAAAGAAAAGAACCACCTTCTACTCTGTGGAACGACGAACAACGTCTTTCTTTTCGTTTGCCCGAAATGTGGTCCGTCTGAGAGAGAACTTGACTGTAGGATTTTTACCGACTGGACGTGTGAGCCATGTCCTTAAATTCGGAGGTCATTAAGGCGGAAAATACATATTATCGACTGTCAGTATACTTATTCATTTTCTAAATTCGGTCACTAGATGTTATCATCCAACAAACTAGAATATCAGCTGACGCCAAGAACTCCGTTAGAACACACGAAACTTTAAAAGCGTTTTTGTTAAACTAAAAATAGAAAAAATCTCGGGCGGAAAATTAGCGCCTTCAATTTTCAACCGATCGACTCCAAATTTCAACTGTAGCTTCCTGATAACATTTTTTAGTGAAATACGTAGGACTTCATCAATTAAAATTCTACGATTTTAAGACCGATTTTTTCATGCAATTTTTTTTTCTTTATATTGGCGCAATTTTTTGTAAAAATCAATCATTCTCAAAAATTCTACGTATTGCACTAGATTTTGACATGTTTTTTTTTTTCAAAATCTTTTTCGTTTTAAGTTCTACATTGAAAACTGTGACCTGTAGATGTCTGTAGAGATTGCCACTGCGCCGCCATTTTGTTTTAAAGTAATTAAGAAAGAAAAGTCTTGTACTTCAAGACTTATATAAATATGTATTGCAAACGGAATTTAGAAATGTCGCTTCGTTTTTTTTATAAATTAGAGAAAATGACCCTTGATTTCACACCCACGAGGTGTTATTACCCCTTAATAGCCGTAAAACATTATCACCTATATTAAATATTTCCGAAGTGTCGACTTATTTAGGCACGAGTGTGGAATCAGAAAGGGTCTCTTTTCTTCGGCGGCTTTCCCGTGCCACAAGATATGCTATTTGCTTGTATTCTGGTAGCTACTACACGCTGACTTGCATGAAACTTCCCACGTTTAATTTTGCTTGTTTACTACTTATTTTAATTGCATAAAAGTTCCTATTATCTGTTTTATTTTTTTGTGTTGCGTTGAATATTTTAAGGAACGTAGCAGAGTATGCTTAGACATTTTTAGTAAATGAAGGTATTAATAAAAGACTGATTTTTAAAAATACATACTGTGGTTTCACTTAAATATACACCATTATTCCTACAAAATGCATTTCAATTTTTAAGCTTCTACCGTTCTCAATCAAAATTTCGCACAAAGATCTGGGAACATCGAAATACCGGTATTCCGGTAAATAATAATAATAATTCCGGAAATAATACCGGTGATAGAAAAACCTTCGATAGTCCAAGGTACTTCCCGCGATCAACGCCTCGACCCAAATATCTCGCATATCCGCAACGGTTTCCAGTTTTGCTGGCGGGATAACGTGCACCCGAGAAAGCCGGAAGAAAATACACAGTCGGCAATGTTCCAAATACACAAAACACGAGCCCTTTGTTACCAACCGTCGATATCTGCTCTGAATTCCTTTTGCCGCGCGTAGAGCGCAGCGCGAATATTTTTTCACCTCGGGCACGAATAAATAGCTGAAAAAAAATCAACGCACATTACAAGTCAGCGATCTTGTATCTCGATGCTGAATTTGCTTTGGCCGAGCACGAGGGAAAGGGCAAAGTGAGCGTGCATTCGAGAGGCCGCGCGGACGGGAAAAGAGAGAACGAGGGATCGCGCGATAGAGGTGGAAAAAAAAGAGAAGGAAGTTCCCTGAACCGGGAGGGCGATCGGTACCGGATCCTCGCTCGCTACCGCAGTCCTCGGTCGCGGGCTCGACGATCGCGTTGCTCGATTTGACGCGTTTCTTCCGTTCTCCCATACACGCGCTGACATCCGCGAAGGCTCGAAAGCTCCTCCGCGCGTGTATGTGTGTTGTGTCACGTTGACGTTTTCCGTCCGGCCCTCAAACGTCCATTTTCCGAAAACAAGGCCGCGCGAATGTAAGATCGTTGTGCAGCAGACGAGCGGCCGTGGAGGTCGCAGTCGCGAATGAAAGTAGTGACCGGTAGAGTGATCTTAGGTGAACGATCAAAGGGCTTCTCGAATTTTAAGAATATCCAAGAATAATTCAGTGCGTTGAGGACACACGAGTGTGCAATCGGGGAAGAAAAAGATCGGGAAGAAGGGCGACAGAGAGAGGGGGGATTAATGCGAGTGAGGGTCCTAGTGGACCCTGAGGCGGTGAAAATTTTGCCCCAACTATTTGGTTATCCGCACAAGGATAATAGGCAAATACACGAATGGTTAACGTAAGTATTCCGTGTGCGCAAGCGTAACGATATAAATACGTAATTAGGTGCACTTATGAGATATAAATATTAGCGCAATATCCTGAATGGTTGGGAATTTACGAGCTAGCTCGACAAAGTACTAGAAATCGTGATGTTTCACTCTTGTGCTTGCTCCTTTCCGCTTTTTAAATCTGTCCATGTGGAAAGCGGAACACAAAATAGACACGCTACGTGTGTGGAACGTTTTTTTGCTTCCGCGTGTAGGTGTTCATGTGACCAGTACATTTAATTCCGAAAACGGACGCCAGGCCAGTTAGTAAGATAACGACCTGTATTAATCAGAGCTTAAGGGGCTAAATTTACCTAGAGACCCGGAAAAAATTTCCAAATTCCGATTATTTTCTGGGAAACGATTGGTGAAAAAGAAACGCATTTTTTTAAAACAAAAGAACATGTATTAAGAGCTTTAAAAAAAATCACTAAAAAATACACAAAATCAACAAAAACATGGCCGCCAGCATAGGATGACATTTTTTTCGCGACGTTTGGGGGTGGACACTCTCCAGCTTAAACGGGTCATCCGAAATTTAAAAACCAAACGGGTTATTCAAGTTAACGATAAAAACGAGTCGTTGACGATCGTCGATTTTTTAAATGATTTCATTTAACGACGTGGTGACGAATTGAAATTCCACCATGCAAAATCTATGAAAAAACGTCGTAATTTTAACGTAAATATTAAAAAATGAAAATATATTTTTGGAAACTGAGATCGTCAACGACCTTTAAATGTTTCTCATCGTATCGCCTTTCGATTTGGAATCGATCCATCAAGTAATTCTCGAGATATTCCGTCCACCGACTTTGAAAACAGTGTTTCGAGAAAAACACGCGTTTAAAGCAGTAAGCCAGTTTAGATGACGCGCAAGACGATTTTTTTAAATTCCATACATTTTTTAGTAAAACTATTCCAAAATATGTTCCGAAAGTAGTATAAATAACTCCTTAACAGCCTTGAATCTTTTGTTTTCGGTCATTTTTTTTCAAACGCGTTTTTCTCGATACGACTTTCAATTTGTGTATACTCTCAAAAAGTTTATAACCTATAATTTCATAAAATGACAGTCAGTTTCTTTATACAATTGCCCTCTATATAAAATCAAATTTGGGGTAACATAATTGTTTAATGTATATTTTTTATAGCAAAAAAGCTTACAAAATGAAGGCAAAAATTATAACCTTTTGTTTAAATCCCTTAAAAAATGCAATGTTCCATATCTATATTTATGTTCCACAATTTCCGAGGAAATGTTTCGAAGAAATTTAAATGTTTGATAATATGTCTACAATATTCCCAAAGATTGAATACATTCTATTCATTCCTAGTTTAAAAAATCATGGAATTCACTTTTTTTAAATCGTCCTCTTAAACTGGATTCCCACCTTAATGCCAAAAACAGACGTCAGACCGGTTAGTAAGATAATGATCCTTATTAATCAGAGCTTGAGAAACGTGAAATTACACTCGTCACGTGACGGACTAACGGAACGGCGGATTTTTCGTTGTTTTTTTCCGCGAACGCGCCTCTGTGTTGTTCTCGTCCGAAATCTCGGAAGAAGTGCGGAACTTTCGAACGAAACCTTTCCGGATCGTCGACCTTCCAGTTTTATCGTGCTAGCGATATTTTGGTAAAAATGGCATAGCGCAAACTCGATGTGTTCAACTTTAGTTCGGTGAACGTTACGAGCGTCACGTCCACCCATGCGAAAATACATAAATGGTTTTTTTCTCTTGGTATTGTGCTTCCAACAATTCGCCCACGTGAGCGCGCACGCGCGCGCTCGAACGCTACGAGCCCGTGATGTCATCCGAGAGCAAGACGCACACACGGCGGATACTTTCTTGCGACACGCACGCAAATTCCTTTGAATAAATACACACAAAAATGCGGCTTTTTTATTACTATAATTGCGCAGCCTCTATTGAAATTAGCGGATGGTCGCATCCGTCAATGTGAAGACGTGCAGTCTTTGATGAATGCGCATTATCCGAAACGTGCGGTCCTTGCGACATTCTGTCTTTTGCGATATAGGTGTTACGAAATAATTCTTCAGACAACGGAGAAGAATGACGAACGCTTCGAAAAGAAATCGCCGACTCGGTATAATCTTCGATTACTCTCGAATAACCCAAGATAGATGTAAATATGCAATTGAGAAATTAAATTGATCCTATTGACAAATTAATTTATCGTTCTTTTGTGACGCTGCGGAGAAACATGGAAATTTGAAGAAAAAAAAACTATTTTTGGACAATCGAAATATTATCGAAATGTATCGGGGTTAAATTGATTCTATTGACAAATAAACGTATCGTTGTTTTGTGACTTTTTGCGGAGAAACATGGAAATTTGGAGGAGTAAAAAAAGTGTTTTTGAACAATCGACATATCATCGGAACAATTTTTTTATTACCTTTGGAAAATCGAAGATGCAAACAAGAAGCAATTATCGAATTTCTATTATTGACAAATTAATTAATTGTGTTTTAATCACTTTTTGCTGACAAACGTGGGCAAAAAAAACTATTTTGTTGAATCGAAATTCGATCCGGATTCTTTCAATTACTTTTGAATAATCGAAGATCGGAATGAAGAATTGTCGAAATGCTTTCACTGAAAAAAGTCAGTTATTGTAAGAAATGCAGAAAAGAAACTGTTTTAAACAATAAAAAAAAAAAAATTTCATTTGAAATATGTTTGGAACAATTACCTTCGAATAACCAAAGATGGAATTGAAGAAGCAATTGTTGAATTTCTTTTACTGACAAATTAATTTTACTGTCGATTGACAACTGTCTGCGCACAAACAGGTGGAAATTAATAAAAGGACGTTTTGTAAAACAAAACGATTTTTTTTTTCAATCGAAATATAATCATAATAATCTTGAATTTCTTTCGAATAACCGAAGATGTAAATAAAGAAGCAATTACCCAATTCCTTTTATTTCATGTCCTCTAATGAATTTTTCCGCGAAAACATGGATGCAAAAACGATTTTTTTCTGTCGAAATAGGATCGGAATAATTTTTAATTACATTCGAATAATCGAAGATGAAAATAAAGAAGCAATTTTCGAATTTCTTTCATTACCAAATAATTTTACTCTCATTGAACTACCTTTAGCGCAAAAACACGGAAAATTGAAGAAAAAAACTATTATTTTTTTGATAAAACATTTTTTTAATCGAAATGGGATCGGCATAATCTTGAATTACTTTCGAATAACCGAAGATGGAAATAAAGAGGCAATTATCGAATTTCTTGCGTTGACAAATTAATTTATTGCCCTTCAATTCCTCGTTGCGAAGAATCGTGGATGAAAAAAAATATTGAGAGAATAAAACTTTTTTTTGTTTTCGATTTATGATAACGCTCTTTTTTTCGTGCTCGTTTTTTGTGGTTTGACGCAACGTTGTAAATTTTTTAACACACGCGTGGGTCTGTAAACACGGAGCGTGGTTGTTCGCCAGTAAGATGTATGCGAGCATAAAAGTCGACGATTGAAGAAATGAAGAATGAGACGGAGCTCCCCGTTCGTAGAGACTTGCGGCCGCTGTCGCGGCTCGTTCGAGAATACACGAGTCTCTCGGAGGGGCCCCCCCGCTCTCGGCGAAACCGGGTCTCTCTCGTCGCTCTTAGTCGATGCTCCTTTTCGCTCTTTCACGTATGCCGGCGCACCGCGACCTCGAAACACACTAAATCCCTGCTCCCTCGACACGAGTCTACCGCGAGTATTTGGATACTCGTACCGATTCTTTTCTCGACAAGAAAATTATCGTGACAACGCTGCGGACCTCGCGAGATATACGGAATATTTATGTTCTTTTCGGGCTGTCACATTTTACGCGAGACGCTCTACGATTAACGGGATCGAAAACAACAAACGACATACGGCAAAAATCGACCAAACGTCGACTGCACCTTGAGGGGGTAGGCTACCGCGACGAGCCGAAAATCACAGTTACAAAAATTATTTTTGAACGAACAAGTAAGACGATTGGAAAATCGTTTGGACATTTATTTGTATATACATTGACAAAGTTGTGTACCAAATTGAATTGAAAAAAAAAAGTAGACAAATACGTTATAAACCGTCTTTGAGGAGGTTAAATTTAAAAAAAGTATTTTATCGTCTGCACCATACTGAGACTACGAATTTTTTTGAAATTCCTTTACCAACAAACACCAGAGATAAAAAGTATAAACGTAACAAAACTATGCAGAAACAATGTTTTATTCAAAAGGTACTCAAAAGGTTTTTAGTACTTTTAAATAAAACCTTAATACCTTAAATAAAACCAAGGTTTTTAGTAGCTTTTAAAGGTACGAAAAAGGTTAAAGGTACCTTAACCTTACCTTACCTTAACCTTAAAAGGTTAAAGTTACTTAAAGGTACTTAAAGGTTAAAGGTACTTAAACCTTACCTCACCTTAACCTTAAAAGGTTAAAGGTACTAAAAAGGGACTAGGTAGGTTTTTAGTACCTTTTAAAAAGTACTAAAAATCTTTTTAGTACCTTTTAAATAAAACTTTGTTTCTGAAAAGTTTTTTACGTTTATTTTTTATCTCTGGTGGTTGTACTAAAAAGTACTAAAAACCTTTTGAAGGTACTTTAATACCTACTAAAAAGGTACTAAAAAGGTACTAAAAAGGTACTAACAAGGTACTAACAAGGTTTTTACTAAAAATGAAAAAATAATGTTCAGCAAAATTGAACGACTAAACAGTATAACTACAAAAAGTCCCTTGGTCACTGATTATGGGTGCAAGTGCTTAAAAGGTACATAAACGTAGATATTTTTTAAATACGAAATATAAATTTTCAAAGCTAGTCGATTTTTCATAAATTTTAAAGTAGTATTGGTACTTATGACGTTTGACGGCTCATACTGTTAAAATTGATATATCATATTTTGAAAATATCTCCGTTTATGTACCTTTTAAGTATTTGCACCTATAAGTGACCAAGGACGCGATTTTTTTTAAATTATACTGTTTTAATTTTCATTTTTACCGACCATGATTTTTTACTTTTTAGTACAATACCTTTTAAAAAAAAAGCTCATTTTTAAAAAGTTTTTTTACGTTTATTTTGTTTTGTACTTTTTAGTATTTCAATTTGTTTTTTTATTTGCCATGCCAGACCCCCATGCCGTTCGACATCGGCGTAAAAATTACAGAAATTCAGAACTCGTTTAAAGATTCTGCTACTGTTTTTTGGTCGGTAAAAAATTGGCTTCACGATATGTTTACATGTCTCGGAAATTCGCGACGTTGTAAATTAAAGGTTAAAGAAAAAAAATCCATTTTTCCCCGTCGTGGTATCGCGGTTTCTCAATTTGTCGATTAACTTGTCACCTGGATTGATTGTATATCCTAAAAATAGCGAATCGAAAGTTTATTTCCAATCGTAGTTGACGCAAGCTTTACCTTATTTGTCCGTGTGGGCTGGAAGACGGTTCCGAGTGTAAACATATCCACGAGTATATCAAAGGTGATCATTAGTCAAAAACTAGGACTGGAAAAATTCCAAGTCATTTAAGTGACTAAACACATCGATCCGAGGCAAAGACTATTTAAAAATGAGTTTCATCAACGGGTGAAGCACGTGTACGAAAAACGTTCGTCAAAAAAAAAACAAAACTATGCATCAAAAAAATAAATTCCTTCGTTCATTTTCCCCGTTATTTACCGCTGCAGGTATGAAAATGTATTCAAATGAAATTCATTCCATTTCCGTTACTCGAAGCTGGCCACGATAGATTAGGGTCAAACGGGTTTGACTTAACTAGAAATTGGAATTCCGGAGAACGGAGGATAGACTTCATTTTTCTCTCGGCTCGCAATAATTATTACGTCAGATTGTATACTCGGATTGCGGTGAGAAGATACTCTAATACACATTTCGTTTTTTTTTTTTTTCGTGTACGTTGCGATGAGGTGAAAGTGGAAGTTTCGCCCCACGAAAACTCTCGCCCGCCCGAGAATTATTCATAATCCAAATTGCGTTGGTATTCCGGCATCGCCCGTGACCGAGAGCCACCCAGCTCGGATAATCCCGAGCGTGACGCGGGCTTGGTCGAAATATTCCTACACCGAAACGGCCTACGCCTAGCTGGTGGCCGGGAAGGAGAGGAATTGTGAATGTTTTCTGGTAAAACGTATTTTTTTGGCAGATCAAAGTCAGTTGAAAATATGGGGTTAAAATGACCCAGTGTGCAGTCGAAGGATCATTATATGCCGGTTCATGGAACCTGCGTATAAACGCCCATAACTTCTTCAATAGGGAACCCAACTGCCGCTTTCTCCCGCTAGAGGGTACATTGTATTATAACGTAAACAGAACACGACGTTTAGTGGCATTCGCTTTGGTTATGCCCGTGTTTCTACGACTACTGATGAATTTGCTTTGAACAATCCGTTTGTCGTGAATAAATTGTGAAGAATGCATCAGTGTTGTGCAATTGGATGCAGAAACGAAGGCGTTCATTTATTTCCTAAAAACGAAAAACTTCGCAAGCAATGGGAAATTGCTACACGTTCGAAAGCACTTTACAGCCACAAGACATTCAAGGCTATATTCTGATCATTTTAGATCTGCAGACTACAGAAATGAAGGATTTGTTACAGCTCAGCGTATAAACATAATATTCTTGACGCTATTTACTTATAAAAGTATATTGTGAAGTAGTTAATCATCATAACCTAAAAATTGCTATTTGAAATATTTGCATTTTTTCAACGTTCTGGTATTATTTTATTACTTAATACTTACCTAGTACATTTTCATTCTTTACGGGGACGAAAGTGAGCCGGAAAATATTGAAAAAAGGGGTTATACCTTCCCTGTTCGTTTGGAGCAAGAAAGAAACTTTAAAGGACGAACAGAGTAGGAAAAGAGTAGAAACCGATTTTTCAATCACGGTATAGTCAAATATCCGTAATTATTGTCCATTATGTCCATTCGTATAATTTTAGTACAAGACCGACACCGTGAAAGTGTACCGCGCGCGTTGACAGCTTCTTTTGTTTACGTTACGTTTACGTGGCGCCATCTGCGCTGCGCTTCGCGTAAGGTTCCCTATTTCGAACGGATCGACATGAAAACTAGGTGCAAGTCCTCATTTTTCCTTCTCTCTGCTTCCGCCTGCCAGACTGTCGCGCTGTTCACGCGCGTACGAAAATTGCACGGATAAAACGGTAGCCCGAGGATCCGTTCTCATTTCGTTATTTTCCCATTCTTTATTATTATTCCCGTCTCCGGACGGGTGATCGTCCATTCCGCGGCACCGAGTTCGAGGAGCGGGCGGGTTGGGTTTTTCGCGGAGGTGTCGGTTCTCCCGTAACACGACGCGCCTGCGAACTCGATGCGAATCGTGCACACGCACCAACCGAGGGAAACACCGAGAATGAAAGAGGGAGAGAGAGAGAAAGATACAGCGAGATGAATAGATAGAGAGAGGTCGTAGTTCACGAGGCTGAGCTACGGTCTCGTGATAGTTTCCCGTTACTCTGCGCCGAGACGGAGTCACATATAAATGTACCCTTAACTCTCGCGCACGATACAGCAGCAGACTACGCGACTCAGGTATAAACAAGTATTCATGAAACTGCATTTTGAGGGGAGAAATCCGTCTAGGCAGACGGAAATAAGGAAATTCCCAAAAAAATAAATTGTGTCGAAACTATTTATTCTACTTAATTCAAATTGCCTGTACATTTTTTTACATCTTTTTATTCTACAATTTTTATTTTTATTCAAACAAAATAGCGGCTGTACGGCACTTGCTTCAGGGAAGGTTGCTGCCTGACTTGTTTCACGGCGTACAACTTAGCGTCTGGTGCATTGATCTGAAACATCAGTGCCAAGAAGTTTAAGATTTCTGAGACCAACACGCTCTATGTGAACCCAACAAATCCAAAGAAAAGTCATAATTCGGGAAATGGATCGTGTTTAAAAATGTTACTATCGTACTCGACGATTATGAAGTAGTTTTTTTTAGAATAACTTTCAAGAAACTTCAGATTCGCATAGACGGTGGTTATGTTCCCTAAAAGTATGCAAGATTGCGAGTTGATCGCTTCGATACTCTTCGAGTTATCTTGTACGACGTTCGTGACAAAAATGGTTTTCACGAAAACGCGATCAAAATTTCAAGGTTCAAAAATGCTGTGACTGAACGACGGCCGATTAAGGGGGAGGTGCCTTAAGGCGAGGAAAAAAGTGCTGGTTTTCATGATTTTTGTTTAAAAGAAAGATTTCTTCACCATGTTTGAGACTTAGGGTATGTTTTATTACTACTTTTGGCTGTTACATGGGGTTTTTGTTTTATATAATCTTTAAAAATGGCGCCGGTATGGCACGGCCTTCTAAGCTGGTTGCGGCGGATGTTGTCAGATGGCGTGACACGTAGGTCGGAAGGGTTAATCTGAAATAAAACCAACAAAGATTTTTCTTTCATTAACAATCATACGTAGAATATCAACCAAGAAAAAGTGACAAATGTTGAAAATCAATGAAACGGTACGCTTTGAAACAAAAGGATTGAATTTTCCGAAAAAAGATGGCTACATTTTGCAATAAAAAAAAAACGCTGAGGCTAGCCGTCCGGTTATCGGACGAATAAGCATATGTTATTCGTGCGGATAACGGCTAATTTCACGTGGTTTACGCTATACAGCGCCCCGAACAAACAATCACAAACCCAAAAAATAAACCCAAACCCAAATTAAAAAATCCAAACAAACCAACCCAAAAAAAAACCCAAACGCAAACAAAACCAACCAACTCAAACCAAATAAACGCAAACAAACATGCCCAAACAACACAAACCCAAAAAAACCAAAATCCAAAAAAAAACCAAAACCTGAGAAAAACCAAAATACAAAAAAAACCAATACCTGAAAAAAAACAAACCACCCCAAAAAACAAACCCAAACCCAAATTAAAAAATCCAACCAAACCAACCCAAGAAACCCAAACCCAAACAAAACCAACCAACTCAAGCCAAATAAACGCAAACAAACATGCCCAAACAACACAAACCCAAAATCCAAAAAAAACTAAAACCAAAACCTGAAAAAACCAAAATCCAAAAAAAACCAAAACCCAAAAAAACCAATACGTGAAAAAAACCAATACCCAAACAAAACCAACCAACCCAAACCAAACAAACCGAAACACAACCAACTAACCCAAACCAAACAAACCGAAACACAACCAACTAACCCAAACAAAATTATAAAGATTTTCTTCGGATGACTACGTGTAAGTTATTCTTCCGGATAGCTTGTTTAACAATTCAACACATTCTATCCGGACAATTATATATGTGTTATACGTCCGGATACTAGCTTACCATGCACGAATCACAATAATATGTACGCCTGCTGGAAATACGGCGTGAACTGAGCCGCCATCCGGACGAATAACACGCTCATTCGTCTGATAACCGGGCGAGGAGACACTCCGTAAAAAAAACGTTGTTTTTAATTTTCAACAACATTTAGATGTTTTAGACAATAAGGCTAGAAAGATATATACCAAATTTCATCAGAATCGGTGGATGAGTTTTTTAACTATACGCCAGGCCAGATTTGAAAATGCACTGTAGAAGATCGTGCCGTGTCTCCGCCATTTTTAGAGACAAAAAAATACCAGGTAACAGCCAGAAGTAATAATAAAACATACCCTGCGTCTAGAAAACGGTGAAGAAATCTTTCCTGTTAAAAAAATTATAAAAATCAGCAAATTTTTTCCTCGACAAATATATCTCCCCCCTTAAGGAGCACGACTAGTCCTTCAGGATCAACAAAGAGGTTAATCTTAATCAATGGGTAAATTTATTTTACCCATTGTCGTTCTGATTCGTGTTAACTTTTGTTGAATGTTCGTATTGTCGATTCTAATGTGCCAAATTTGGGGTAAATGTTTATATTTATTGCATAATAACTAATAAAAACTGAAAAATCAGATCGTAAACGACCTGGAGTAGTCTCCGTCATATTCACAATAACAGTCTTACCATAAAAACGAACTAAAAAATGTCGCACCGAAACTGTCGGATTCTTATTTGAATAACCCTGAGTTACTTCAGCGGAGTTAATACTGTGGGTAAAATTGTAATTGAACATGTTATTGATACGCAATCAATTGTAAAAGTGCATAAATAATATAATCGAATTTTGAACAAACACCTGACGACGTCGCGTTTGCGATGCTCAAATTTGGCACCCAGGACTCACTGACGTGAAAGGTTAGGTTATGAGGCAAAGCTAGGTTATGCTCGCCAAACGCATCAGACGTTACGTCCGACGTTGCCAAGTCTGTAGGTGCTATTTCGTCGTTCTGATAATTTTCAACCGGAAATTAAGTAGCAATGTAGTGCTTGAACTACGAGGTGAAGTTTGAATTTTCGATTTTTTACAAAATCTATTATGTCTAATTTATGAATTTTCAGTTTTCCAACGATCCTAGTTGGATACGCGAGCAGCAAAAAACGCGATCACCGCACTTGCGGTCGACCGTCTTCATAAGACGACGTGCTTCGTTATCTTAAAGTGCTCTACTTCATGATTTTATTACAAAAAAACTGAACGTTCAATACAGCTCGAATTTTTCCAAGCAGAGCATTAACGTATTTGTCAGTCATATAAAAATTTCAAGTCCGAAAATTGTATCCTTCGTAATGATCGTACCTCCTTAATCCGCGATTATGCGCCCATAAAGTAGTCCCTCGGCTTCCTCGTGGAGTTAATTTTCCGTCATAGGCTCTTTCTTTACGTTACGAAGGGATCCCCTCCCCTCGAATAGTCGTGGCTGCATGCAAATATCTCAGCGCTCGCAGGTTTCTTCGTTGTTGCCAAACGTTTAATAACAGTGCAATGAAAATTTGGACCAATTTTTCCCTTCGTTTCTCGCGATTGCTCAATTTTATTCCCACCCCCGCGCGCTGTACCTCGAGATCGGTTGAACGGCCAAACCAAGAGAGAAAAAAACGTGAAAATCTTAGTCACGAAACGCCAACGGGCTTCCAATATGGCGTTACGAAACAGCCGCGAAGCGACGCTCCTCCACGCGGGCACCGTAGTCGAGAAGGAAGAGTATATTAATTTCTTCTTCCCCTGTCCTCCGCGCGTGTTTGTTTGGGGCCGAGAACTCCTCGAACGCGACTGTTCTTTGATCTTTCTTCATCGCGTGTTTCGCGGCCCGAGACACAATGAAGCAATACACACGGGGCTCTTGTATTTTGCACGTGGGCCGTTCGAATCAGCGTCGCGGCGGTTTCGTGCTTTGTCGTGCGCGACCTTGGGAGCGGAGAGAGAACTCGGGCGAGCGTGAAATCGTAACTTGGTCCAACCATCTATCAGGTCTACGCCGTATTGTACACCGCGGCAGTTGCTCAATCCTCCTATGCCCTGACTCATTAGACGACTGCGACGTATTATTATACACTTGGATAGCACGAAACGCACGCGAGCCTCGCGGAATACAGTTATTTCTTCGCCGACAGTGATAAAGCCGTAAAATCGATTTTTCGAATTTACCGAATCATCGTAACGTAATATTCTACCGCCATAAATATCAGCGCTACGTAATCGCGAAACGAGTGAAAGAAGAAAAAAAATCGACGATTCTCGCTTTTTATTTCGATACGGAAAATCACCCACGAGCAACGAACGTACAAAAAACGAAAGTTATTCGACGACTTCGAGCACACCTCGTTAACGCGGGATATAAAATTCTTATTAACAACGTGAAATTATCGCTCGACTCTCGGTTTATTCGGGACATGGATACGATGATCGAGGATCTGTGAAGATTCTTCGCGGTCGTTGAATTATCCCATTTCATCCGATAAAATTCGAAGATCCCGGACACGGAGATCTCTAACGGAAAGCGTGTGGCGTGCAACGACTCCCCGGGCTGTTACACGCTTCACGGGATGCGACGCCAGTGTTTACATATATATATATATATATATATATATATATATATATATATATATATATATATATATATACAGGGTGGCCCGAAAAGTCGCGTTCGAAGGAAAAATCTGGACGAGTTTGCATCGTTGGAGGGCAGGGAAATAAGGGGTTGGGCCATTGTAAAAATGACGAACTATCGTTCTTCGCTTGAGGCGAGTCTAGTTGAAGAGGAACGTCCAACAGATGGCGCAAGAGTCGACGGTTGAAAGTAAACTCATGATTTCGATGAAATAACGGCTGGAAAAACTTTAAGGAGGGAGTAATCTTCACCGTTTTGAGACTTAGGGTGTGTTTTATTACTACTTCCGGCTGTTACATGGAATATTTTTGATTTTATCAATCTTTAAAAATGGCGGAGGTATGGCACGGTGTTCTAAACGTGACACGTAGCGACGATGAGATTAATCTGAAGGAAAAACAGAACCAACGAAGATTTTTCTTTTCAGAATTTTCAACGAAAATGTGAGAAATGTTTAAAATCGACGAAATGGTACACTTTGAAACAAAAGATTGAATTTTTCGAGGAAAGAGCCACATTTTGCAATTTAAAAAATATTTTTATTTTTTTCACAACATTTAGGGCCATGCTTTAGACAACGAGGTTAGAAAGATTTATACCAAATTTCATCAGAATCGATCGATTAGTTTTAAGCTCTACGTCACGTCCGTTTTGAAAATGCAGTTTCGAAAACCGTGCTATATCACCGCTATTTTTAAAGATTAATAACAAAAATAGCTCGTAGCAGCCAAAAGTAGTAATAAAACATACTCCAAGTCCCAAAATTGGTGAAGAAATCTTTGTTTAAAAAAATTCATAATAATCAGTAAATTTTTTCCTCGTCTAACCGTATGACCCCCCCCCCCTTAAACGCGCTTTTCTTCAAACTATGTTTGTCCTAAACGGTGTACATGATTTCCCGACATCTAATAAACGGATTGACTTGACATTTGGTACACTTATTCAGTTCAATAGTAGTTTAGCCTTGGCCGACGTATTTATTTTTAACATTTTTTTCCCATTAGTTATTAACAATAACAATGTCATTTTTTCTTGAAAAAAAAAGGAGAAAAAAAATCAACGATTTTTTTAAGATTGGAATACGATAACGAAGAAAAGCTCGGTCAAGTCTTAGCGCATATCATTTATTTAAAAAAAAAAGTCGTCTCTCTTGTTTCAAATCAACCACGTGGCTAAAATAAAGTACACCGTCGAGTCAAGTACTCTCGTGCAAAGCTCTTTAAATATCAATATTTTGTAGTGAAATTTGGTACACAACTTTGTTAATGTACATACGAATACATGCCCAAATGATTTTTCAATAATCTTACTTCAAATAAATTTTTCAAAACGCACCTGATGTTTTTTTCTTAAATTTCTTTTGGCAGATGTGAGCCGGTAAAATCCTTAATTTATTACGACGCTTTTCGGGAGATGCGCAATTGAAATATGCAAAAAAGTTTTGGCATCATAATACAGATAAGGAAATAAAAATGTGAATTTTCGTTGCGATTCAACGATGCAAACGTTGAAGACGAAAAGCATTTTTTATTTTTCTCGTGTTTTTTTTTTGTCACCCCCGCGATTTTTTTACTTGTGTTATCGTTATGAAGTGGACTGTTGAGCCATATATAAATGACCAACTAACGTTGGTGCCTTCGATCTTTATCAAGAGATGAAAAAATGAGTTTGAGCTTTAAAAAGTTTTAAAAGCTTTAAAAAATTCTAACAATAAGAGGAAAGTACACACAAGAGAAAAAAACCACCTATGCTACAGGAAGCCCTAAAAAATGTTTACTTTTCAAAAACTGAAAAATTGGTGATTCGGTTAGGTATTGACGTACCCAAATCACCATTTTTTTAGTTTTTGAGCAAGAAGCATGTTTTTTTTTCTTCAAGTTTCCTCTAGCATACGTGTTTTTTCCCTTTCTTATGTATTCTTTCCCCCACAAGTTTTTAAAAGCATTTGCGAGTCATTATACACCAGTATAAGTTTTTTTTCCTAATTCTTTACATACGACTACGAATTTTTTTTTGGCTATTTGCTCATTTATTGGTTTATAAATTATGATATTCAGTCGGAGGAAGCTGACATTTATCATCAACAAATTTTTTACGAGCAAAAAATCCTTAACAATAATTTCCAATTTTTTCAAAAACCCAAACAAATCCAATTCAGGCGTCGAAATGTTAAAAAATGTCCTATTTTATCACGTGTTTCCGCGAACTTGAAAACCCCATAACGTTTTATGGGGGGGGGGGGGGAAGATTTCAGCTACCCCGACTGAATGTCATCATTTGTGACCCTAGCAAATGAGAAAATAGCCAAAAAAATGTCGGTCCATCTTTCGGAAAAGTCCCTTATGTTGCCATTTTTGTAAATCGTTGTTACCATTTTTTTTAAATCGTTGTTACCATTTTTTTTAAATCGTGGTACCATTTTTTTACCATGTTACCATTTTCGTAAATCGTTGTTACCATTTTTTTTTAATTTCACCGTGTTACCATTAAATTTTTTTTTTTTTTTTAATTTTACCATGGTACCATTTTTTTAAATCGTGTTACCCCTTTCTTTAATCGTGGATACGAGGAATCTGGATTTTCCTTTTAAACGTCACTTTTCGGGCCACCCTGTATCTATGTATACAAAAGTGGCGAGGAGTCGATTCGAGGAAAGAGCCGCGCGGCCGGCGATCGGGAAAGCATCGCGCGATCATCTCGACGCGGATCTCGACTTCAGGAAATAGCCCGCGAGCATTTCTCCACGATCTAGCAAATCCTTCGAGTTTCTCTTTCTCTCTCTCTCTCTCGCTCTATTCATCTCGCATCCACCTATGCGCCTGCATACACTTTATCGAACATCCGTATGTAACGAGGCTTATGCCGAGCATCGCGATCGTCTTCATCACTAAACCGGAACCGGTAAAAAAATCACGTTGAATCATCTTGTATACGGAGAAAAAAAACACTCGGAGAACCGCTTTCTCTGAATCTTGCGTTTCGAGACGATCGATAGAGAAAACAGCCGGATTACAAAATTTGATGAAACCGTGGAGTAAATAAAAAAAAAGAACATAAAAAACTTTCAAAAAGAAGCATTTGTTTAAAAGGTACTGTACTAAAAAGTAAACGAATAATGTTCAGTAAAAATGAAAATTAAAACAGTATAACTACAAAAAAGTCTCTTCCTTGGCCACGCGTCATAAGCGCAAGTACTTGGAAGGTACATAAACGTAGATATTTTTTAAATATGAGACATAAATTTTGAAAGCTCGAGGCTTTTTTTCAGAAATTTTAAAGTAGTATTAGTACTTATGACGTTCGACACCTCAAGCTCTTAGAATTTGTACTTCATGGGTGGGGATCGGAAATTCGAACGACCGATATGCAGAAGGACCGAAATGTCGAATTCAGTAACGACGAACATTCCAATATAGATAGATCAATAGCCTGTAAAATGGTTAATCGAAATTGCGACTACAAAAATCTCGAAATTGATTTATAGCGAAAACAAATATCAGGTTTAACAAAATAACGAGAGATATAGTATCGACTCGCCTTATATATACACCATACAATTCGAGACGTTCAATCGTCGAATTGTAAATATGACGACAGTTTACAATTTCGAACTCATTAAAACGAAGGGCCAAAAAGTCGATGAGTTAAAATGGCGAGGGGTCAAAAAGGCGAACGGTCCGGACAGCGAAAACAACGGAACAATGAATCGAGAAGTACGTTACTTGCGCTTCAGCGTGAAGTTGGCAGATGACGCTGGCGGTCAGTCGGGTCGGGCAGCCATGGCTGCGTGTTCGCCATTTCGGACCATCTTGGAAAACTGAAATTCGATAGATTAGATATAACAGATATTATAAAAAATAAGAAAATCAATCTTCACCGTGTAGTTAAAGCACTAAATTACAAGAAAGTTTCAATTAAGGAGGTACCTTAAGGAGCTACCTCAAGGTACCTTAAGGAGTTGCATTGCCCACCTCCCACCTTCATTGTCAGGCCAGCTCCATGTTACCATATTATTGCATTGTTTTTACAAGGCTTCAAAAATAGAAGCCAGAAAATTAAAAGTTGTTTCCATTGCTGTCATTTTTCTCGGCCGATTCAGGCCGCGAAAATAGCTCAATCGTTTCTACGTATACTCATTAGAAATTCACAATTTAATTTGCAGAAGAAAGCTTTGGGGGGTTGGTAAGAGTAAAGAAATAAAAAATGTAGAACAAAAACATCGTCGAGTTGCAACGATGCAAACTTCAACGTCATCAGGCTAGTCACGGCATCGTGTGGCATTTGGGTTGAAAAATGACGAAGACGCGAGACCCGACGTCTGTCGACTTAAGCACACGTGATGTGCGTGACAACTTGGTTCGATTGGCTCGCGTTTAGATCCGTTTTTGACTCTGCTATTGCGCAGTGGAATGCGCGAATTTGCATCGCGCGCGACAATATGCGAGAGAAATTCACCGCGCCCTGATCCGGTATGCCGCGCAACTCGTCGCAATAAACCTCCGAGCTAATAGTGTTTTGTCCGCACTCTCGTCTGGAACAAGGAGCCTTTTATCTTGTTCGCGCTCGTTAAATCCAACGTTTTATTTTTCATAATACTCGTATACACGCGCAGATATTTCCAGGTGTGTTATTCAACGACTATAAAATGTTTTTCCATTTGCAACGGAGGCCCGAAGAAAAGATAATAATAAAAAAACGCCTCGCTCGTTTGGATACGAATCACGCGGATTAAAAGTTACGAAAGCTTTGACACAGAGATTGTGAATGCGAGACGAACATTTCAGGGGTAACGATGACGTTTGATGTTTGCATCGTTGGAATGCAACGAAAATTAATTCTGCCTGAGTACTCAATATTTTTGGGCCCATTCAGGCTGTGAAAATATCTCAAATGTTTCTATCCAATTTTTATGAAAAATTTACGACCTCAATTAGCAAAAAAAAAGCCTTAGGGTAGCGATGAAAATGAAGGAAATAATTATTGTACAAAAATATCGTTGCTTTTAAGGCGTTACCCCCACTTGTAGCGCAAAAAAAGGCCTTTTTCATGAATTTTTTTAAAGAAAACTACAAAACTTTTTTAATCGATCAATATACCATCTTAAAGAACACATCTTGAAGAACTTTCAGTAATTTTTTTATTGAAAAATATTACATTGTTTAGTGGCAAATGGCCGTCAATGAAATAATGTTTTTATATACACGGTTTGCGGTGACCAACATTGCGGCGAAGTGGATCATCTGAAAAAAAAAATGCGGATGGATTTAGTCAAATATAAGTATAAACTAGTCTTTAATCGAAGGATTTTAAAAAATATTCATTTTTCACAAAATGGCGGACAGTCAAAGTTAATGGTTCGATTTTAACGAAAAAAACGCCCGTTTTTTGGCTATAAACGGCCATTTTTTTCGAAAAAAAAATCGAACGATTAAAGACTACATTTTTATGTATTAAATAAGCCTGCAAAATTTCAAGAAGATCGGTTCATTAGTGTTCGAGTAATCTTGGTCACCGACTTCAGAAATGCCATTTTGAGAAAAACGCGTTTAAATTTCAATTACAGTTCTTCAATTCACGGATTCTTCTCTTTCAACGCTCATATCTCAGTCAATTTTGTTCGGATCGACTTGAAATTTTCAGGACATATTCTCAGATGCTTATACTTCAAAAAAATGCAATAAAAAAATCAATTTTTTCAAAATCGCAAGTGGGGGTAACCCCTTAAACGATGCAAAGTTCAACGTCATGGGGACCGCTTTTTTAGGTTGGGATGAAACTTGTGTTGAGAAAAAAACTGCGATAAGTCAGACACCGAAAGTTGCTATTTTAACTAGTAAGTAGATTTTAGAGGCTTTTTATCGAATTGCAGCATAACTTGGACCAATTTTGTCAGGGTCCTTTTACCAAATGCCCATGGTAAAGGACGGTATAGTAAAATTCGTTATAGTTTATTGACACCGCAATAATCATATGGATAACACGACTATGAGCGAAAAGTGTACCCAAACATGCGATTTTGGTGGCGTGGTTGACTATCTGTTATCCCCAAAATGATTATTCACTATTGCAAAAGGCTTGACAACGTAGATATCATTACAGGAGGTCAGGGAATGGCGAATTATAATAAAAAATCATCGAGGTAGACCTATCAGTTGCGTATTTTATTTTATTTTTGATTTATGAAATATTATATGCATTTGGTAGACGGGCATTGATGTGTTGTACCAACACTTGAATAACACACCAAATACGCATATAGCAGGTCGTATCTTATAATATGATACAAATCGCTGTAAACATCGTCGCAAATCACAGGCAACGTTCTTAATCAATGTATAAATATTTCTGTTCACAATCAGAATATTGGGCAAGTAAATATTTGATAGTATCAGAAAATATCCATTTGATGAAAACCTACTATATTATACACCATTGACGAATAAACGTATGTATGTAACGTTGGTATGGTGTTGAAGTTTGCATCGTTGGAACGCAACGAAAATTCTGTTCACATTCACATTCACATTTTATTTTCCATATTTTTATTATCATAGACGTTCTTTTTTTAATAGATTTATCATGTAGATGGCTGAATAAACACCTTTAAAAATTGTCGAAGGACTTTTATAGGCGCAATCTGCACAAATAAATTTATTAATTCGTTGCTATCCAACGATGGAAACTTCAGCATCGTGGTTGTGGTCAACGTATGTGCACGATTCATGCAACTGCTAAAATATCAATAAGCAGTACTATACTTTTGGCAGTAACTATGGCTATAAAATATTACTGTCCCTTCAGGGAGATACAAAATATAGTTAAAATATGGTCGAGGACACCATACATTTCTCTCAGTGTGCCCAAGCCGCATCAACCACATTTACAAATATTTTCCAATACAAAAATTGTAAATACTCAAACGCATACTCTTTAAGGCCTTAGGCCGCAGTAACGGGTATAAAATCATGTGCGAATTTAACAATTTTTTTTTTCGTATGAAAACGTGGTTCACTCATAAAATTAAATACACATCTATTTAGTATGAATATCAAGCTGTTAGAAATTTTTTTTTTTTATGTACAAAATGGCCGACTACTCGAAACTTCTCGAAACAGCTTTTTTCCAATTGGCGTGACAAATAACTTCAACAATTATATCACTCGATTTACTTAAAATTTAAAAGTTATGTTCCTAATTGCATTTCGCAGAGAAGTACGTACGGAATTTCTGATTAATCGAAAACTTTTCATTTTATGAGCAGTTATAACGAAATTTTTCCCTGAAAATTCATTTCTTAAGTTCAAATAACAACATTTTTATAACAATAAACATTTAAATAACAAAAAATAACATTTTTTAAATTCCGTACGTACTTCCCTAGGTATTCTAATGTAGATTGACGAAAATTTGTGTTTTTTGTGCTTGGTAAAAAATTGTGGATGCTAAATGTCACGGCGCGGAGCGCCTAAAAAAAAAAATATCAAAATAAAATATTAGTGGTCGGCCATTTTGTACAAAAAAATTGTGAAAAAATTGTTAAAAAAAATGCGTAATAAATTTCACGAGTGAACCACTTATTCATACGAAAAAAATTGTTACTTTCGCGAATTATTTTATCCCCGTTACTGTGGTCTAAGGCCTCGATAGGAAATTAAAAAAAAAAAATTAAAACCTGCACGCGTTTTCCCAGAAAAACAAAGTCGGCAAAATTCCTCTTTTTTCCAGCCACGAGCTGCAACCCGTCAACGCAGTCAACGTATTCGATTGAAAGTTGAACAATTTCGAGTCATTTCACCCGGGGGACGTTTGCACAAGCTTACGAGCGAGGGTGATGGAACGTCGTTAATTATCACGTTGGGAGATGCTTGCAAATGGATTTTATTAGGAGTGATGCTCATCTCCGATATCGGAGTGTGAAGGAATGCGTGCGTGGTCGTGCGAGCCGGGCGAGGGTGTCGACCTCGATAAAAGGCACTCTTCGTCACGGTGTAACGCCGCTCTCGCGGTGCGTCCACGGGAAGGAAAAGTCTCTCGTCGCGTCACCATCGTCGAGCGCCTATAAAACTGTGCACACACTGCTTAGCGACGTTCGTCTTATATCGGGGTCAGCGGGCTGGCGCGCAATCGCGCGGGCGCGGGGGGGGGGGGGGGGGGGGGCGTAAAAAGAAAAAAAAGAAGCTCGACGACGCGTAAACGCACACATTGCGCAATCTCATTTACAACTTGTCCGCGGTTGTTTCCATTTTCACGTAGCTCTGCGCGGAACAATGAAACGCTGGTCCGCGTCGTTTGTACTAATTGGCCTCCCCGATGGGAGACACCTGATAAAAATAATTGGAACGTCAGAATCGAACGGGCTCGGCCCGTATATACGGCGAGCGAAACTTGCGAGTTCTGGGCATGCGCTGATTGGTTCGCTTTGAATTTTCAGGACGTGATGAGCGAGTACGAGCGGATCAAGCGTTCGTGCGTGAAACGAGGGGAACTCTGGGAAGATCCGGAATTTCCCGCCACCCAGGCCTCCGTTTTTTACCACCAAACGCCGCCCTTCAACTTCCAATGGAAACGCCCAAAAGTGAGCAACTTCGATAAGAATTTTTCCATATTCAAAACCGAATAGATGATTTTCGCGATTTTTGTGTTTTCGACGCCAAAAATACGCTAATCAGTCGGATTTTTTTTTCACGACGAATCAGAGCACTCGCGCAGAACAAAAAATACATGTTTGAACGTTTATTTTTTTTTACATCTTTTTAACGGTTGGAAATGGCTCGGAAAAAAAAGAGTCCGGTGTACAAGGGTGCGGCTGTAAATATTATATGAAACAAAATTTGTAACGAGATTATCAGTCAGTACGAAAGCCGAAAAAAAAATCTTGCTATGGAGGTTTTTTAAAATCAAAATTGACAAAATGGCGGCGGTTTGAAAAGGCGCATCGAATTTAGTATATTTTTCGGCTAGTTTTTCGTTGAGAAAAATATGAAGCTTTGAAAAGAAAGCTCAAGAATGGCGCGAAGAATGTTGTATCAACATTTGAGACATAGCGCTTGAAAACTTTTCCTTTGTGAGTTTACACCGGTTTGAAAAACAATATTTCGAGGAAAACGCCGTTAAGGGGTCTTCCCACTTTAGACGCTAAAAAAGGCTATTTTCATGAATATTTTTTATAGGTTTATATTATAGATATTGATATAATAGTTGTTACATCTAATAAATACACTTTCGAAATCGATAAAAAAAAATGTTCATGTATTTATGTAACCCAAACAAACTTTAAACGCGTTTTTCTCGAAACGACTTTTTTCGACGACTTGTTGATAAAATCTTCCGAACTACTGAACCTATCCTTATGAAATATTAACCACCTATTCTTTACAACTATAGCTACAGCGCATGTCAAGGATTTTTTTTAAATTTTGATATTTACTATTTTTTTTGCTATAAACGGTGAAAAAAACACGTGTTTTTTCGAAAAAGGTCACCCATTTTATTTTTCATATATAAAAAATCGTATGATATGCGCTATAGCCATTAACATACTGAATCTGAAACCGTTTGATTGTTTTGTTTCGGACGATCCATCTCCGAGATTTCATCAACAGCGCAGACCTACAATTTTTTTAGGTCATTTTTTCAACTACCATTTTCGTCTATAAACAGTGACTTGAATAAACGAAATTTTTTTCGTGTATTCCGAAAGTGTATTTATTAAGTGTAACAACTTTTATATCAATATCTATAATATAAACCTATCAAAAAAAAATCACGAAAATAGGCTTTTTAGTTACAGACTTTGTTTGGGTTTACAACAAACTATTTTTCATAAATAACAGTCTATTTTTCGTTTCTTCCGTGGCATCTTTTATCGTTGGTGATCATCCGCTATCATTCAATTACTAATATGTATGAATAATATTGAAAAAAAACTATTTATTACGTAGAACAAATGCGACAGAAAAATGCGATAACTTTAAAACTCTTCCCCTTGGGGGCTCGGACTGTACATCCCTCTATAGTCCCTACCTCAGGAATTGAACAATTATTATTATTACTTTCCCGAAATTTTCCGGAAATATTACAACCCTCAAAATCGTCTCATTTATACGGCGCTTTACGGAGTAATATGCTGGTCACATTTCTATCCAATTTATGTAAAAACATTGATTTTATAAATATTTTAGACAACATTTGTATAACAACGTTCGTTGCCAAAAGAATCCGCAGTATTTCGCAGAAATCTTTGGTACTTGTCTGGAAAATATTCCGAATCGCGTGAAAATGTCCAGTTGATTGGTTGAAAATAAAAAGTTAGATAAATTCCAGCGTGAAAGCATATTTGAAAAAACGCGTGGATAGAAGTCTGAGTGCTAGCGGTCTAAGGGACCTGAGGGGGCGGTTATAGTCCCGAGTCCTCGAGTGTCGTAGCCCGTTTAAGATACGAGGGTAATAGGGGATTAACAATGGGCCTCTGCCAAACGGGGCGTAACTGGATTCCTCCGGAGCTCGTCCCGGACCCACGCGCGTTCTTTCTCGCGTGTTATGATCATGCCGGGCAATTTCAGCGATAACATTACCACGCAGCTATGAAGGTAACTCGACTATATCCCTGCTCGCGACTGTACAAGGTCACATCGGTTGCTTCGCGAGAAAACGTGCAAAAGCGAGCTGATGGAACAATGCGCCTTTTTTTCCAGTTCTACCGATATCTCCGTTGTTTATTTTTTTCTTCAGTTCTACAGATATCTCTGTTGTTTCTTTTTTTCTTCAGTTCTACGGATATCTCTGTTGTTCCTTTTTTGTACCCCTGAAGTGTCAAAAATAAAGTTAATCACCCAAGCACTTTCCTCACCGTTAATTCAACGAGAGACAACGGAACAAAAACAGAAAACTTTTTGAAACAAGCTTTTATTTCAAGTTAAGCACCATACTAAAAAGTAAAAATTAATGTTTAGTAAAATGGAGAATCAAAATGAAATTCAAAGATATAAAACATACATTTTAAAAGCTTAAAAGCCTGAAAAGCTTTTAAAGCTGGAAAAGCTCACACAGTTTGAAAAGCTTGAAAAGCTCAAACAGTTTGAAAAGCTTGAAAAGCTCAAACAGTTTGAAAAGCTTGAAAAGCTCAAACAGTTTGAAAAGCTTGAAAAGCTCAAACAGTTTGAAAAGCTTGAAAAGCTCAGACAGTTTGAAAAGCTTGAAAAGCTCAAACAGTTTGAAAAGCTCGAAAAGCTCAAACAGTTTGAAAAGCTTGAAAATCTTGAAAAGCTAAAAAAGCTCACAAAGCTCAAAAAGCTTGAAAAGCTTAGAAAGCCCGAAAATCTTGAAAAGCTTAAGAAGCTTAAAAGCTCAGAAAGCTTAAAAAGCTTAGAAAGCTCGAAAATCTTGA
Source organism: Ophion costatus (assembly GCA_951751655.1). NCBI lineage: Eukaryota > Metazoa > Arthropoda > Insecta > Hymenoptera > Ichneumonidae > Ophion > Ophion costatus. The sequence goes on from OX632367.1 coordinate 16,542,996, forward strand.
AAAGCTTAAAAAGTTGAAAAGCAAAAAAAACGTATACGATGGCGAAGAGTGCGCCGAGAAAAAGTGGGAACGATGAGGGAGCAAGACGCGTTAATGTTACACCGGAAGTGATGCGCGCTCGATGCTGTAAATTTGCCTTGGACTTGGGCATGTTTTGTTTGCGCGTAGTCTAGATTTTTTGCTCGTTCGCCGCGCGATCTCGGCGTGCGGAGGTGAGACAAACGGAAACGGGAATCGCGGTCGGGACTCGTGTGACGTCTCCATTCGATACGTACCGCGGCTGCTGCTCTCGGCGCGCTACGAGTATTTTCCTCCCATGCCTCGTGGACAATTAACTCTTTGCGGGTTAATTAAAACTGCGGTATGGCTTGCGGAACTGTCTCGTGACGTTGCGCGGGCAAAATAGCACCGCTACACTCTGAACAAAGTCTCCTCTGGTTTTTTTTTTATTCAACCCGAGCCCATCCAGAAAATCGTTGGTGAGATCCCTATCACAATCCTATAGAAACGCTGCAGGACTATCCAGACGCTAAGAAAGGCTATTTTGACAGATTTTTTTTACAGGATTATATTATAAATATAGATACAAAAGTTGTTACACTTAATAGATACACTTTGGAAATACATTTTTTTAACTTCATTTATTTAAGGAAGCTTTCCAGTGTGACAGCCCGAAAAATCGCTGTTTTTCGCGATTTTTTTTTTTAAAGAAAAAATAATCTAATCGGTCTGTTTTTTTTTTTGTATATTAATTGGGTATTGAAGAATACAAAACAATTTTTTAAAGATCGATTTATTTATTAATTAATATCTATAAAAATGATGAAACAATTGTTGCAGAAAATGCACTTGGATGTGGTGTCCACGTTGGGGGTCACAATTTTGATCTGAAACAAAAAACACAAAAAGATTATTGATCGGTATATAATTGGCTTTCGTGCTATGGAGGCTTTTTTTTTTTTTTTTTGCAAAAATGGCGCCGGTTTGAACAAAAAGTATCGATTTTAGCATTTTTTTGGCAGTTTTTTTTACAAAAAAATAGGAAGATGTCAAAAAAAAAAAAGCTTCCATAGCACGATAAACAATGACGTTAAGAATATTGTGTAAAAAATTCAACTCGATAGCTTTAAAACTCTGCCCTCCAAGTTGGACACCGTTTTGAAAAATGCTGTTTCGAGAAAAACGCGTTCAAAGTTTCGCTGTAGCTGTAGCGCTCCGTTGCCTTCTTCAAAGAAATGCTGTACAGTAACCGACATAATCTGAATTTCGGCATGAAAATTTCAGGGAATATTCGGAAGAGTGTATACTATTCGATAAAGCAAAAAAAAAATCGATTTTTTGAAAATTTCACACTGGAAAGCTCCCTTAAGTCACTATTTATAGACGAAAATGGCAGTTAAAAAGTGTCCTAAAAAATTGTAGGTCTGCGCTGTTGATGAAATCTCGGAGATCGATCATCCGAAACAAAAAACTCAAACGGTTTTAGATTCTGTATGTTAATGGCTATAGCGCGTAACGTACGATTTTTTATATATGCAAAAATAACAAAATGGCGGACATTTTTCGAAAAAAAAACAAAAAAAAAACGTGTTTTTTCCACTGTTTCTGGCAAATAAATAGTAAATATCAAAATCTAAAAAATCCTCGATATACGCTATAGGTATAGTTGTAAAGAAGGATCGGATCAGTAGTATCGAAGATTTTATCAACAAGCCGTCGAAAAACGTTTCTTCGAGAAATACGCGTTAAATGTTTGTTTGGGTTACATAAATACGTAAAAAAATCTTGTAAAGATAAAGAAGACCCCTTAATTTTTCGAAAGCGACGTTGGGAAAGGTATTCTCAGCGATGGGGGCGTTGATAAAAAATAAATGGGACCTTCAGCACGAGTTAATAATTTTGTCTATTTGCGTTCCAGGAGCTATGCAATCGTCCGATATTCGTGAGCGATGCACCCGCACAATTCGACGTTATCCCTGGCAAAATGGGTGAGTGCACTTTTTCCTTATTTCCCCCGCCAAAGTTGATTACCTTTTTTTTTATTTCGGCTGTGCGAGGATCTTCGGGTCATCCGCGTCGTCCTTGACGAGAAAGCTTGCGCGAAGGTTACGACGCGCGAGAAAACGCGTTTGAGAATATTGCGAAGAGGCGAGATGAAGAAGTCGAAGGAACGAGGGGTAGAACGAGTCGTTCCGGTTTGAATCTTTTTACCCGAAGACTGACACATACGCGTATCTCTGCCTCCCTCGTTCAACTATGTCCGTTTCTCCCTGATGCACACAATCGGGAACAACTAGCCAGCGCGAAAATTGCGCGCTACGTGCGATGGCTGAAATCGGACAAGGGGAGGCTGAAAAGTCCTCGGCCGAGGTGCTACGAGTCATCCTATTCCCTTGGCCGTACCTCGGGCCGAGAACTTTTCAGCCTTCCCATTTTCACGATATTTTTTTTAATGAAAAATTTCTCCAGCATTTTTGAGACTTAGGGTGTGCTTTTTTTTACTACTTATGGTTGTGTGTTTTTTAAAATGATTTATCTTTAAAAATTTCATTTCTGGTGACTTTAACGGAGCATGTGGGGTCTGGTGACCCCCACGCGTCTTCTTGGTTTTGATGGCTTCGTATAAACAGAAATTGGGTTTATGTAGGATGAAACCCTTCGTTTTATTAATAAGGAAGAGAATGGTGTGTAATAGAGTCAATTTTCAAAAACGAACGGAAAATCTGCACAAATGATTATTTTCCAACAAAAAAATCTCATTTTTTTTTTCTAATCAACCGATTGAATAAAAATCAAACGGGGTTTGGATATAGACACACTATCAGAAAAAAAATATGACCAATTTCTAAGGATTCGGAGATGGGCAAAGTTAAGGATAATTCAGTAAAATAATTTTTTTGCAAGTAATATCGATAAAGACTTACTCGTATTCGTTCGAAGCCGAAAAAGTTGTTTACTAGTTCAGGAGCGTACTTTGAAATGGGCGTGGGGTCCATATGGACCCCGCGTTCTACTTGTAGGGTTAATCCGAGAAAAATCAACGAAAATTTGTCTTTCATTGACATTTCTACGCAAATATGAACCAAGAAGAAATAAGAAATTTTGAAAATCGATGAGTACGCTTTGAAATAAAAAATTGAATTTTCCGAAAATAAAATGGCTACATTTTGCAATAAAAAATAATTAAAATTTGTTTTTAACTATTTTTTCCAATTTATACCAAATTTCATAAATCGTGAAGAAATCTTTCCGTAAAAAAAAATCGCGAAAATCAGAAAAACAATTCTCGCTTAAAGGTATCTCCGACTTTAAGGCCTTAGGCCACAGCAACGGGTATAGAATCATGTGCGAATACAAGAATTTTTTTTCGTATGAAAAAGTGATTCACTCATAAAATTAATTACACATCTATGAATATCAAGCTGTTAGAAAATATATATTTTTTTTTTTCGATATACAAAATGGCCGAGTGCTAACATTTTCTTTTGTTAGCTTTTTTTTAGGCACTCCGCGGCGTGACATTTAGCATCCACAATTTTTGGCCTAGAACAAAAAACAAAAATTCTCGTCAATCTTCATTAGAATACCTAGAGAAGTACGTACGGAATTTAAAAAAATATTATTTTATTGAAAAGCTGTAGGTATCTGAACTTAAGAAATGAATTTTCAGTGAAAAATTTCGTTATAACTGCTCATAAACTGCTCACAAAATGATAAGTTTTCGATTAATCAGAAATTCCGTACGTACTTCTCTGCGAAATGCAATTAGGAACATAACTTTTAAATTTGAAGTAAATCGAGCGAAAATTGTTGAAGTTATTTGTCACGCCAATTGGAAAAAAGCTGTTTCGAGAAGTTTCAAGGCGAAAAAAAAAATCCGACAGCTTGATATTCATGTTAAGGATGTTGAGTCCCTATGAAACATGTTAATGTTAATTGTTCAATAAATATTATCATTAAGTTTTTATTAAAAAAAGTCATTCAATTTTTGTCATAAAATGTCATAAAAATGTCATTTATTAAAAAAATGTCATTAAATGTTTACACGACCTGAATACTTCAGGTAAAAACATACCAAATTTTCAGAATTCTATCATCATTACTTCAACCTCCTTAGGAGTTGAAATAAAAAATGATAAGAAAATTCGGAAAATTTGGTATGTTTTTGTATGGTGTATTTAAGAGGTCGTGTTAAAATTTCACGTCGATTAGGAAGCTCGTTATAAAAAAATTAACATTTTGTTAAGAACAATTTTTAAAAGAAATAAAAAAAAAATTATCAATAAACTTCGTTTTGTTTCCGTTGCTTTCAGCATATTGTAGATATTACAAAATTGAGAGGTCAAAAAAAAAACTTATTGCAAAGTTCCATCAGTTTCCATAAGACAACATTTAATTTGTGAATGTTAGTTGTTCAATAACGAGCTTCCTAATTGTCGTGAAATTTTTACACGACCTCTGAAACACTTCATACAAAAACGTACCAAATTTTCAGAACTTTCTCATCATTTGCGATTTGGGACTCAACGTCCTTAAATAGATATGCAATTAATTTTACGAGTGAATCACGTTTTCGTACGAAAAAAAAATTGTTAAATTCCCACATGATTTTATACTCGTTACTGTGGCCTAAGGCCTTAATTCGCCACGATAATTTCGACTTGTCGCTCATGCGATAAAATAATGCTCGTTACGTTTTTATTAAGATAGAATTTAACTTCAATTCTGACGTTTTACTTTTGCTACGCCGTAATGTCGCTTCTTCTACTTATCATTGGCGTTTAAAGGTGTTCGCTCATCATCGAGTAGCAGTTTTAATAGCTCCGGATACTCCGCCTTACTTACACCACGTTTACATTTATCGTTCGTCTATGAAACACTTTCCTTCGTTACGTCGAAGCGTACGCGGAACCGAACGAGAGGCGGAAGTTCAAAGTCGTAAAGATCAATCAACGCGTCACCACGGCTTAATACCGATGGGAAAAAGTAATTAACCGCGCCGTGATAGACGGGAATGTGCTCATTCATCTAATCAACCGCGAGACGCATCGCCGTACGCGCTTGTGCGTACCAACAGGCACGAAATTTCCTGCGACAAGAAACCGGCAAACGTTCACGTGATCGAACGAAAATTCTCGTCAATGTTGACTTTCATTATTTTTCAGTCATATTTTCCACAATTACGTTATTGTCGATCGGTAAATAAAAATCCAAAAAAATGCGTGATTTCCGTAACTCAAATATGGCAAAGGAAATTCGGATTAAAAAAAATTTATTTTGGTTGCATCGCAACGATGCAAAACATTAAAGTCATGGTTTTTTCCCGAGTGTCTCGATCATAATAATCTCTGGAAATTTCATTTCTTTCGATGTTTTTTTCCGACGGAAGTATTGGGATGACGAGATCGGGATTTTACACACAATTGATACATAGTCTTGCCAAGCTTGAGTTTTTTTTTCGTCGATAAATATTCATAAACAATGGAGTTATTACTTAAACAAAATGAAAAATGAAAAATGTACGTTTAGTATAATAATATAACTTTATTATTATTATTTATTATCATAAATTTACAATAATAGTATAATGTAGTATAATATAACATTTTTCTAACCGGACATTGTTTTGAAATTTTGAAAATTGCGAAAAAGGCAAGCCGCAGAACGTAAAAGTTCATTTTCGACAACAAAAAAACAACTTTAAAATCCGTCGACATTTGTTAAGAACAAATGGCTAACATATTTAAGAAATGTTTCAATCATACGATAAAAAATATTGTGAATTATGCTCTGTCTGAAAGAATAATATTAAAGCTTGCATCGTTGGTATGCGAGGAATTTTTGTTTCCCATTGCACATTTTTTTTGGCTGATCAAAGCTACGATAAAGTTTTTTTCAAGATCGTCATTAGAGACCTACATTCAAACTCTATCGAAACGGGTTTTGGTCAGCAATGAAAAAGGAGAGAAAGAAAATAAAAATAAATTTCCGTTGCACTCCAGCGATGCAAATTTCAATAGCAACTTCAAGATACGACTTACATCGTTTTCATAAAACACAGTGGTGCGAAAAAGGGTAAATCAATTTTTGGAATTTTTACAAAATCTCTGTTGCAAATTGCAGTTGAGACCCTAGGTTATAAAACTACACAATAAAAGAAACTTCTTTTGAATTTTCAAGCTTATACAGGCCGTTTTACTGTTCTTTCACCAAACCTCTTTTTTCTTCCTATTTCCGTCATTTTATTGTCCTGTCAAATATTTGATTGCACTTTTCGGTTGCAGATCGGCAAATAAGCATCTTAGAATATTATTGATGAATTTTGCATACCACAAACTACAACAAAAACATTCAAGGAACTTATAAAAATGCGTTTTTATTGCATTCCAACGACGCAAACGTCAATCTTATAATAATATTGTTTTGTTTAAAGTCCCCCTATTTTTCACGCCGCGTTTCTCGATTTGTTGCGCAATGAGCGAAAAGTTTCGACGCGACCGTTCGGGCGAGCTCAAGGCGCGACGGTCTATCAAGCAGGGTGAAAATCGAATATTACTATTTTCTACGGAGAAAAAGCAGTCGTCCGTGGAATGAGAATGACTCGTGTGCTGTGGCACTCTCTCTCTCTCTCTCTCTCTCTCTCTCTCTCTCTCTCTCTCTCTCTCTCTCTCTCTCTCTCCCTTCCTACCTCTCTCCCTCTCTCTCTCACTCTTAGGCGTTATTGCAATAATAATACGTAGTTACGAGCAGTGGCTGAACAGGCTGCTTTCTACTTGACTCTCATATAGACTTATACGAGTACAAATAGAACGCTGAGGTAGGTTAGTTAGGTCGAGTATAAAACGCGTCACGATCGGGCACTTGGGGGCTGTGGAGAATTCTCCACCCAATATTTAACCCCTTCTTCGAATTCAACGTACTTTCATTTCACATTTCTCGATACCCTGCGTATTGTGGACCGAAAAAATTTGTTCGAGGCACAATCAGCCGACAGATCGACGCGAATAAGCTTCGGGCCCAAAAAGCAGGTCGAATTTCAATATTTTTTTCCGTCGAGATTATTGAGATTTCGAGGCCGGGATTTTTCACAGAATTTATACATAGTCTTGCCAAGCTTGAGCTTTTTTTTTTTATTGAAAAGTATTGATAAACAAAGGAGATGTTATTTAAAGGAAGTGTCTCCGGTGCTGCATAACCCAATCGGTGTAGACCGTTTTTACATTTATCTAAACATCAATTTGGAGCGATACTGCGACAGGGGATTTCATCTAAGAAGTGGTTTACCCCCTTAAGCTTGCTATCCGCCCAAAATCATTTTTTGATGGCTCACACCACATTATGTACGTTGAATTTTCTAAACAAAATATTTAGATCTACAAAATGAGTGGACGTTAAAAAAGTATAGATCTTGTCTTTGGAAAGTATAAATTGCTTGAATAAGTATATCTTGAGCATCGATTTGGATGACATCACTGAAAATCTACGGAATCCTTTGTTACTTATTTTACTGTACTTTGGCATAAAATGACCACATACGTACACGCTCACGAACCGCGCAGGTTATGGTTCAACGCGCCGAGGTTTTTCTCATGACTTTTCACATATTTTGGATTCGATTGTGGTAAGAATTCTCAAACGGCGTTCATCGGGAAATAGTGGAGAATCCAATTGGATCCCAATTAGAAAATGACGTTGCAGCGTTTGCATCGCTGGAATACAACGAAAAGCCTTTTTTATTTCTTCATTTCCGCATTTTAATTACTATCTGAACTCTTTTTTTCGCAGTTTTAGGTTATGAATCTCTAATAAGGATCTTGAAAAATATTTCGGTGATATTCGTAGCTTGAATGTGCCAACAAAAGAATTGGGCAATGTAGATAAGAAATTATTTCGTTGCATCTCAACGATGTAAACTTCGATACCATATGAGGAGGACTCCCTGCTTGCGGCGTCCCCATCTAATGCACGAGTTTCAACAAAATCGAAGGCCAAAGTGATGTTCCTTGTTAGTATCCGGAATCTCGCTCACTCGCTGCGTAAAGTCGAAGATGAAGACCTCCCTCTCACTACAGAGGCTACTGCCGCGTCACCTCCGATCAAACTTTAACGGAAGTCGGATGACTGTACGTGCGAGGAATCCCGGAAATTATTACATCAAGCGCCCATGGTCTTGAGAGCGACTGAATCGTCGAAGCGCTCGAGTAGCCTGTGCACATGCGTTAAAAGGATGCTCTCGTGACTGCAAGAAGGAAAGAGACGTGACGGGATGGATTTATCGCAGCGCGACTCCAACCGGACGCGGTAATAGAGACAACGGAATAGATTCGAGCAGGCAGGTAAAGGCGAGAGAGAGAGAGAGAGAGAGAGAGAGAGAGAGAGAGTGTGAGTGAGTGAGTGAGTGAGTGAGTGAGTGAGTGAGTGAGTGAGTGAGTGAGTGAGTTAGTGAGTTAGTGAGTTAGTGAGTTAATGAGTGAGTGAGTGAGCGAGCGAGCGAGCTAGTTAGTTAGTTAGTTAGTTAGTTAGTTAGTTAGTTAGTTAGTTAGTTAGTTAGTTAGTTAGTTAGTTAGTTACTTAGTTAGTTAGTTAGTTAGTTAGATAGTTAGTTAGTTAGTTTAGTTAGTTAGTTAGTTAGTTAGTTAGTTAGTTAGTTAGTTTAGCTAGTTAGTTAGTTAGTTAGTTTGTTTGTTTGTTTGTTTGTTTGTTTGTTTGTTTGTTTGTTTGTCTGTCTGTCTGTCTGTCTGTCTGTCTGTCTGTCTGTCTGTCTGTCTGTCTGTCTGTCTGTCTGTCTGTCTGTTTGTTTGTTTGTTTGTTTGTTTGTTTGTTTGTTTGTTTGTTTGTTTGTTTGTTTGTTTGTTTGTTTGTTTGTTTGTTTGTTTGTTTGTTTGTTTGTTTGTTTGTTTGTTTGTTTGTTAGTTAGTTAGTTAGTTAGTTAGTTAGTTAGTTAGTTAGTTAGTTAGTTAGTTAGTTAGTTAGTTAGTTAGTTAGTTAGTTAGTTAGTTAGTTAGTTAGTTAGTTAGTTAGTTAGTTAGTTAGTTAGTTAGTTAGTTAGTTAGTTAGTTAGTTAGTTAGTTAGTTAGTTAGTTAGTTAGTTAGTTAGTTAGTTAGTTAGTTAGTTAGTTAGTTAGTTTGTTAGTTTGTTAGTTAGTTAGTTAGTTAGTTAGTTAGTTAGTTAGTTAGTTAGTTAGTTAGTTAGTTAGTTAGTTAGTTAGTTAGTTTGTTAGTCAGTTAGGTTGTTAGTTAGTTTGTTAGTTTGTTAGTTTGTTAGTTTGTTAGTTTGTTAGTTTCTTAGTTTGTTAGTTTGTTAGTTAGTTAGTGAGTTTGTGAGTTTGTGCGTGAGTGAGAGGAAGAGAACGATAGGGGAAAATGCCGCTAGAACCGTACGTGCGTAACGGGCACCGTTCACAAGTATGCGCAGACGGCATTTTTAGATCAAGTGTGCGCTCGCCTGCGTTAACACATATCTCCGGCTGCTATTACATATTTTTTTCTTTCGTTTTGCTGTTACCTTTTTCCTAAGATAACAGACGCCACGCGCGTTTGTATACAGTTGGCCGTGCGGAACTCCATTGAAAACGGCGCGAAGACCGAGATGAATTACGAATGAGGCGCGTGAAAAATCAAGTCAGAGTTGTGTCGCGAAGCTCGAGTTGAGCAACGGCTTCCGGCTTGGTTGAGCCAATCGGGGCCTGCGCTCCCGCACGAGCAACCGAGTATTGCATCGTCACTTTGTAATACACTTTATACGGCGTCGTATTCTATTAACAATTTCTCTCACGCGTTAACGCCCCCCCCCCCTACCCTGCTCTTCGACGAGTTCACTTCCGGCTTTCTATTCATAAGATTGTCGCGTACCCCGCCACCGTTATCTACTGCCGATTACACGCCCGTAGGGCGAGGGTAGCGACCGGATAAAGGCACCGATTTTTAAACTCGTCGACGCGCGGTACCTGCGCTCGTGATAAATAAACGAACGGAGTGACGGCGCGAGGGAGAGTCGTTTAGGTGAAAGCGTACGAGGAAATTTTCGAACGAGTTCCGGACAGGAAACAAACGCGATTAATTAAGAAGGTTGGAGCGGTCCAGTTGGGCCAAATGACGGTTTAGGATGTTTTAAAAATTAACCTCACAAAAATGAATACGAGGTATGGATTTATTCTGTAGATGCTATTTTATAATACATGTAATTAAAGAGCATAGTTAGGTAATTTTTCGTTTTCTGTTACGCGAATAAAAAGTTTTTTGGATTACTACCACTTGAAAAAAATATAACATCGATGATTATTATGAAAAAAACCACGTCGGTGAATGTTTTATAGAACACGGAATGTAATTTTCAGTCATTTGTAATAATGCCTATATATATTTATGTCGAGTGATTATTTATTATTGCCATGCATTAATAGTGCGTGTTGCCGAAACACGGGAACTTAGCGGACGTCGAGGTTGGCAGCAATGCTCTTCATTCGCCAGCCAAGATTCGTAGTCTTTTATCGAAAGTTGATGGTTCGATATTGAATAGTATTGACGTTTGCATCGTTGGAATGCAACAAAATATCTTGGTGGTAAATAGCCAAAAAAATTACTCTCAGTGGATTATTTTAATTCTCGTCCCAAAGGAATTCTAAATCTCTAACGTGCTCAGTTCATCCGGTTCGAGGCCGTTTATCTACGCCGTTTACTATCGCCAGTTACGATTGCGAAAAAGTGGCGTTCTATCTATGCGGGATCTATCGGAGTTTGCGCCGATACGTTCGACATGCACGGGAGTCTTGGAGAAGTAATGCCATGGCGATCAAAATTGGAGGCTCTGTTTTAGCCTTTGTGCAACATTTGGAAACTCTGTGATGAGGGAAAGCACGATGAAAAAGTGGGGCAGAATTCTTTAGGTTTTTTATACGATATAAGAGGATAGGCTACTGCGAGGAACCGAAAATCAGTGTTACAAAAAAAAATATTTGAACGAATAAGTAAGATTATTGAGAAATCGTTTGGATATTTATTTTTATGTACATTAAAAAAGCTTAATTTTTTGTACGTTAAAAAAGATTAATCTGGAGGAAAAAAACCAACGAAGATTTTTTCATGAATGTTCATACGCCGAATATGAACCAAGAAAAAGTGAAAAATGTCGAAAATCGTTGAAACGGTACGCTTTGAAACAAAGACATTGAATTTTCCGAAAAAAATGGCTACATTTTGCAATAAAAAATCGTTCTTTTATCAAATTTTCAAAAAGGATCATCTTTTAGACAATAAGGTTGAAAAGATTTATACCAAATTTCATCGGAATCAGTCGATTAGTTTTTTTTAGCTATATCTACGTCACGACAGTTTTGGAAATGCACTTTAGAAATGTTCACAGTCGCCTGACTCGTTTTCGCGTGTAGGAAAAATAATGGAAGCCAAAATCTTACTTTTACAACATTTTTAGTTGATACGATCATACCGGATGGTCAGAATTCCACGATACATTAGTCAACTGGTGGATTTATCAAGTATAGAAAAGAACAAACAGCCCTGGCGTACATGACCCATCCAAGAGTCATGCAACCTGATATCCAACTGAGTCTCGTCTACTCACAGAAAAAAAGCCACGAAAACCTTTTCCCACAAGTATGAGAGAATCTTTTCGGAAAATTGCACAATCATTCGCTACGTATAATTGTAGAGCAATTAATCGCAGCGTGATGAAATTCTGCTTATTTTCCCTTTCAGCCATCCCAGGCATTCCATACATCCTCCGTACTAAACTATACGGTAATGCTGTGAGCTGAGAAAATTGCGGCAGCCACGAGGCGTGGCATGTTCACTCTCAACAATTTTTCCCTAATGAACTTAAATGTTAACAAATGCAGGTGAAACGGTCATTGAAAAGAAACCTTTTGACTGGCAATTTGTGGCTTAGTCTACACGTTGTAACCTACGTGTGAGGTTATGTGTGAAACACAGTATCCGACAAATGGCCGCTTCGTCCCTGTTTGCAAACGTTCACACTTTTGACGAAATTTTCAACAACATTTTGGCACAATTGCGGACTAGTTTCATCAATGGGGCGTCCAAATCTCGATCGTGTTCAATTAACACGTGTCAACATAGTATAACCAACATTAGGTTGGGTTACAGTTATATACAGCAATCTGCAGAAGTTAACTAATGTTAGGTTATAGTTATAGTAATAGTTATAGACAACATACTACAACCAACGTTAGGTTAGGTTATAAAAATAACCTAACCTTGGGTTATAAAAATAACCGGGCGTTGGGTTATATTTATAACCCAACCTAACGTTGGTTATAGTACGTTGTCTATAACTATAACTATAACCTTCAAGTTTACTGTAACTATAACCTAACCTAACGTTGGTTATGGTTTGGCGTTTATAACTATAACTATAACCAAACATTAGTACGTTAGGTTAGTTTATAGTTATAACTATCGGTAGGTTAGGCTTAGCTATGTTAGTTATAACCTAACCTATCGTGAACGTTGGTCAGGTAAGGTTATAACTTTAACCAAACATTAGTGAGTTAGGTTAGGTTATAGTTATAACTATCGTTAGGTTAGGCTATAGTTATAACTATCGTTAGGTTAGGCTATAGTTATAACTATCGTTAGGTTAGGATATAGTTAACCTAACCTAACGTTAACGTTGGTCAGGTAAGGTTATAACTGCAACCAAACATTAGTAAGTTGTTCTAGGTTATAGTTATAACTATCGTTAGGTTAGGCTATAGCTATAACGTAACCGAACGTTAACGTTGCTCAGGTAAGGTTATAACTACAACGCAAACAAACCTCAGTTAGGTTAGGTTATAACTATAGGTTATAACCTAACTTAACCAACGTTATGTATATAACTATAGGTTATAACTTAACCTAACGTTAGTTATAACCTAACCTAAAAGGATCGCGAACCTAAAGTCCCATATTAGGTCACGGATGGGCAACCCCATAGCCATGGATGTTGTCCATCCAATTTCTCCATGACTAAACCTCAATACTTCCTGATGCCAGTTGTCGGAGATTAGTGCTCTACGTTTACCACAAAAAAATGGCGCGTAATTAAACATGTCGGGTCGTTTTGAGACAGCCTTCAGCTGTACGCCCTCGGAAGATCTACTAGTCTAATCGAGCCTTCTCGTTCCCACGCGCCATCGCAACTTTTGTCAAAGATCAAGTCTGCCGTCGCGGGATATGACGTATAGATTGTCTATCCGGCTTAAGAAGATAGGATCATTACTACGAATCTAACTTTCGGATTTGAAATTTTTATGTGATTTTGACGAATAATTTATGCGCCTATTGCCAAAATTTGAGCTATTTTGACCGAGTAATTTTTTTGCAATAAAACTGCAAAGACGAGCACTTTGAGTTACCGAGTTATTTATCACGTGTCAATAATATGTATAATTTTATTCTGCCTATCGTGTTGATTCCGCTGAGGCAATTCAAGCCTGTTTTTGATAGGTTTCCGGCTGATCTTTTTTGTCCTTTTAGTCCGTTTTTATGGTGGATATATTAAGGATGTTGAGTCCCAAATCGCAAATGATGATAAAATTCTGTAAATTTGGTATGTTTTTGTATGAAGTATTTCAGAGGTCGTGTAACAATTTCACGACAATTAGGAAGCTCGTTATTGAACAATTAACATTCACAAATTAAATGTTGTTTTATGGAAACTGATGTAACTTTGCAATAAGTTTTTTTTTTGACCTCTCAATTTTATAATATCTACAATATACTGAAGGCAACGGAAACAAAACGAAGTTTATTGATAATTTTTTTTTTATTTCTTTTAAAAATTGTTCTTAACAAAATGTTAATTTTTTAATAACGAGCTTCCTAATCGTCGTGAAATTTTAACACGACCTCTTAAATACTTCATACAAAAACATACCAAATTTTCAGAATTTTCTCATCATTTTTTATTTCAACCCTTAAGGAGGTTGAAGTAATGATGATAGAATTCTGAAAATTTGGTATGTTTTTACATGAAGTATTCAGGAGGTCGTGTAAAAATTTCATGACGATTAAGAAGCTATTTATTGAACAATTAACATTAACATGTTGCATCGGGACTCAACATCCTTAATATGTTTATTACGAAGATTACTACCGAGTCGTTGACAATCTAATTTTTCAGTTTTTATTTGTTCACGTGCCATAAATTCATCATTTACCACAACATTTGACACACTATAATCGATAATACGAATAATCAACATAAGTAAACATCAATCAGAGCAGCTGTGGGTAAAATACATTTGGACTATTTTTTGACCCTGTGGAAGTGATCGTACCTCCTTAATGTGTTCGTCATAATACGCAATTGCGCGCGAATCTACACGCCGATTGTGAGCCGTGGGGAGGCAGTGAAAGTGGCTCGTATATGTGCACGCAGCGGGCTATACTAGGCAATACAGCTGTCCTATTACGGTGAAGAGCTTTCGCAAAGCAAATAAATATATGACGCACACCGCGCGCGCGCGCCTCCGTTTATACGTAATATCGAATTTCAATTATCGCCCAGCGTCAGTATGCTACTAATTGCTGCAAACCTGCCGTATTCTTGTGTCGATATAGACACGCGCGATCGTTGCTTCTGGCGAGAAGGAACGAGGCAGTGGGTCCGTGAGACGCGTGAGAAGCGCCAGGAGGCGAATCCACGACGAAAAAACAAAAACATACACACAAAATTAAAGCGCTACACCCGTTACGAGAAATACCGAATATAGTGCGCGCCCGAAGCCGTGGCTCGTATCGCCGCGAGAACTGAAACGTTAACTATTTACTTTCGTTTTCGAAGGTTGATCGCGCTCGCCGGCTTTTGCTCGTGGCTTTTACTTTGAGCAATTTTTTTTCTTTCTTTTTTTTTCGCCTTTCACGTAATTGCTACTCCCGAACGAGAAGGGTTTCCCGTGTCGGGTCGCGGTACAGCGGCGAGTCTGTGCATGGTATCCCGAATCATCGGGTCGTGGACAATCGACGGCTAGCACAGACCTCGAGGTCTGGAAATTTGAAGATTTGGGGTAGGCCAGACTCCGTAAGGACATACGTCGGAATCGTTATATTAAGGGGTAAGGCCACTGTAACGGCCCAAAAAAAAAGGTTTTTTCACTAATTTTTTGCTCCCGAAATTAAAGGTATTTGAAAAAAAACTTTTAATGGTGTTATCGGGCATACATTAAACTTTATTATAAAATTTTTTTACAGTAAAAAAAAAACAAAATGGCGGTTCCACAGCTATCTTCCCGGGACATGTTTTGCTTCCAGGGCTCCGCGGCACGCAGCACCACTGGTGCACTTTTGAATCTAGAACAAAAAAAAAAAAACCATTTATCTAGAGGGCTATAGCTAGAGAATGTCGATCGGATTTTAAAAAGTATCAATTTTTGTGGATTTGGCGTGCGTTTGAAAAAAAAAATTGATTTTTGACGAAAAAAACGGCAAGTTTTTTGTTAATAAAAAATCAATAAATAAAGTTCTTGAAAATTCCGATCGACATTCTCAAGATAATGTAAATGTTCACATCTGGTTAAAATTTCAAGTAAAAAAAATGAAAATTGTTCGAGTTATGCTGCGTGCCATTTTGAAAAACCATGTTTCGAGAAAAACGCGTTTAAAGTTTTGCGAATAGTTTTTTATAGCCAATAAAAAAAATCGATTTTTCAAAAAATTTACAGTGGCCTTACCCCTTAAATTGAACAACTCGTGTGGTTTTTAAATTTTGGATGGACCGTTTTCAAAATTTCATCATCTGCGGGCGGCCATGTTTTTGTTGTTTTTCTGTATTTTTCGGTGATTTTTCTTTAAAGGCTCTCATTATATGTAATATATACCTTTATATAAGGTTTTCCAAGTGTTTTCGAACGGCCCAAAAGCCTGACCTTCAATCTTTTTCAAAGTCGGGGATGTTTTTGTATCATATATTTTGAGTACGTGGCATTTTTTTCAGATTTTTATGGACTCGCTAACTCGGCTAACTCGAAGATAAGATTTTACACGTGATATAATTTCGAATTATCGTATCGTAGTGATCTTCTCGTCGTACGAAAAAATGTTCTCTTCAAAAACGATGCGCTTTTCTATGAACTATTTTGAAAAAAAAAAATTCAAAATTTTCCAAGTACTACAACACTAAAAAAAAAGAAGAATCGTTCATTTTTTAATTTTTCAACCCCAACGACTGGGTTGATCCTGCTGAAATTTACACTGAGTTTTCTGATATTCGTGTAAAACAACATGTGTAAGTTTCATTCTGGGCTGGGCTTGCGTTCAGTTAATATCGTCGTCTTAAATTTAATGGGAAACAGTTTTTGTCGAATAACTCGGCGATTTACAGTTTTTAAGTAAAAAATGGTAATGACTAAACTTGTAGGAAATCGAGTGCTTTACAACTTTGGTTACTACAGTCTTTCTCTACCATCGATATTGTACGAATTAAACCTGAAAAAGGCGGCTATTGCATTATCTCGTTCATTTTTTACTTTAGCGCATAAACGAACATAAACAAACTTGTAGAGAATTAAATTTTGGAAACCTTTTGTTCCTACCTTTTTTACCTAGAATTAATATTCACGGTCGTACGCCAGCGGTAAAAAAAACGAGAAGCGTGAAAATATTATTTCGCGAACCATTCGCTCTTTTCCTTTACCGTTGCCGGTTAGGATTTTAAATCCTAAACTTTTACATTCCTACAAATCTATTAAATTAGTTTAACTAATCAAAAATTTCTATTAATTTTAAGTCCTAAACTTTTAAATTCCTACAAATCTATTAATGTTTCTAAACTAATCAAATTTCTATTAATTAAAAATTCTAAACATCTAAATTCCTACAAATCTATCAAATTTTTTTAACTAATTATATTTCTATGAATTTTAAATCCTAAACTTTTTTATTAAGCCCCTTAAGTTTTTCCAAACAAAGCGCCTGGCTCTGTAAAATTCAACGACGCAGAGTGTTGAACGTGGAAAAAATTGACTATTTTTCAGGAGACAAGTGGCTGGTGTCGTGCCTCGGCGTTCTCCATCTGAGCAAAGGGTTGTTCTACAGAGTGGTGCCAGCGGATCAGGGTTTCGGTAACGTCGGCGAACCGCCGGGTTCCCCAACTTCCGAATACGCGGGAGTATTCCGATTCCGTCTCTGGTGGTGCGGCGCTTGGGTCGAGGTGCTCGTCGACGATCGACTTCCCGCGGTCCACGCCCGGCTGACCTTCGTTCAAAGTCGTCACAGCGATCAATTTTGGCCGGCCCTACTCGAGAAAGCTTACGCCAAGTAAGTGGTACGCCTCTCGTTGTCCATCCAACAGTCCCAAAATCCATGACGTTGAAGTATGCAACGTTGGGATCCAGAAAAAAAATAATTTTTTTAAGACCTTAGGCCGCAGTAACGGGTATAAAATTATGTGCGAATTTAACCATTTTTTTCCCCAGGAAAAAGTGATTCACTCATAAAATTAATTACACATCTATCTGGTATGAATATGAAGCTGTTGGAAAGGTTTTTTTTTTCGATGTACAAAATGGCCGACTACTAATGTTTTCTTTTGTTATCTTTGTGTGACATTTGGCATCTGCAATTTTGACCCAGAACAAAAAACAAAAATCTTCGTCAATCCACATTAGAATACCTAGAGAAGTACGTACGGAATTTAAAAAATATTGTTTTATTCAAAAGTTGTAGGCATTTGAACGTAAGAAACGAATGTTTAGTAAAATTTTTTGTATGAAACTGCTCATAAAATGAAAAGTTTTCGATTGATCAGAAATTACGTACGTACTTCTCTGCGAAATGCAATTAGGAACATAACTTTTGAATTTGAAGCAAATCGAGCGTAAATTGCTGGTTATTTGTCACGCCAATTAAAAAAAAAAGATAACAGAAAATATTAGTCGTCAGCCATTTTGTAAATCGAAAAAAAATTTAAATTCTAACAGCTTGATATTCATACTAAATACACGTGTAATTAATTTTATGAGTGAATCACTTTTTCATACGAAAAAAATTGTTAAATTCGCACATGATTTTATACCCGTTACAGTGGCCTAACCCCTTAATGGCTATAGCGCATATCGTACGATTTTTGATATATACTAATATAACAAAATGGCGGACTTTTGTTTCTCGGAAAAAACGTGTTTTTCATCGTTTTTGGAAAAAAAATAGTAAATATCGAAATCCAAAGAAGTCCTTGATATACGCTATGGCTATAGTTGTAAAAAATATGTGGTTAAAGTTTCATAAGGATCCTTATGAAGTTTTAACCACATATTCTTTACAACTATAGCTATAGCGCACATCAAGGATTTTTTCAAATTTTGATATTTACTATTTTTTTTTTGCCAAAAACGGTGAAAAAAACGGGTTTTATTTGTTTTTTTTTCGAAAAATGTCCGCCATTTTGTTATTTTTGCATACAGCAAAAATCGTATGACATGCGCTATGCCGTTAACATACCGAATCCAAAACCGTTTTATCTTTTTGTTCCGCATGATCCATCTCCGAGATTTCATCAACAGCGCAGACCTACAATTTTTTAGGAAATTTTTTTAACTACCATTTTCGTCTATAAACAGTGACTTAAGTAAATTTTTTTTGTCCAAATGTATTTCGAATCTCTATGATACAAACCTACCAAAAAAAATCTTGAAAATAGCCTTTTTTAGCGTCGAAGATGAGAAGACCCCTTAAGATTTGATATGGCCGAATTTTAACTGTACTGTAATATTTTTGTACATATTGCTATTTTCGCGACCATTATATGTTTATTTAGTAAAGTAAATACGCTAGTTCATAAAAAATAAAAACATAAATCATTTGGACTTACCTCAACGAAAACAACACTTTTTTGCGAAAAAAAAAAATAAAAATTTAACGCTGACGAAAGGAACAATCAGTTCACTGTCGTATAATATTAGCTGGGCAACCAAGAGTGTCGCAGTGGCGACATCTTACGACTAGTTATTAGAGCGTAAAATCGAAAACCGATATCGCTATAGGAAAACTCGTGATGGTCCACTATCCGATATCAAGCAGTTATATATGGTGCTTCTCCCTTATACGTCTGGCAGTATTTTGGGCACTTGTTTCGTCAGCCTTGCTCCGCGCCTCCTCCCAGTCCCCTCTGTAAGCATCTTGCGAGAATTTTCGTTGCGTCGAAGATTCTATTTCCCAAAAAATGTCGATTCCTATTGAGTAGAAAATTTACAATCAGCCTCAAGAGTAAAATGTTTTTTTTTTCTCTCCCACGAATTTAAGTGTCTGAGAATTTAAAAAAATGTAAATAAAATGTATTCACAGGTTCAACGAATAATAGTTTCGATCACGATCGAATAAAGAGATACATCGTTCTTCTTATTCTTCCGCATTGTGTTTGCCTTTCTCCCTGCCTCTGTATCCAGTTCTCGAGCCGTTGTCGACGTTTCGTCTGGTTTTGTTCGCCGGTATCGTAGCCAACCACTCGTAAAGCAAGAGCGCAGGTTTTACTCTCGATACAGATATATAAAAGTGGCTGGAACGACCTCGACGGGGAGGCTTGCCCTGGCGAAGCGTGAACGCCAGTTTCAGTTATACACATGTTTGCAGATATATACACAGTGTGTCCTGTTACTGATGGATAATCCTGCAGCCGTCGATAGGTCAGATCATGTCCTACCGTATGGGGCGGGGATCGGAAATTCGAACGATGAATGTTCGGAAGGACCGAAATGTCGAATTAAGTAATGACGAACGTTCCAATATAGATACATCAATCTTATGATAGCCGGTAAATTAGTTCATCAAATCTGTGATTTTTGAAAATGAAATGATTTTTCGAATTATTGAAATGATTTATTAAGAATAAAATCGCATGCGATGCAACGAGTATTTTCACACATTATTATACTTTTATCGCGTGTATTTCAGAAGTTACAATTGTTCGAAAAATCTGAATTTCAGAATGTTCGGAAATGTTCTAACGCCGATATCTCTTGAATTAATCGATATATCGAAAAATGTCTATAGATCAATTTTGATCATATCAGTTCACACTTTCATAAAAAAAAGGAAAAAAAATTTAAATAATCGTTGTCAACATTTTTTCAGCGTGTAAAGTTGAAATTATGTTTTTCAAAGATGAGTGCTATATTTTTTTTTTTCAAAAAATTCTCCGAAATAATATGATAAATTATATGAATTTTAACGTTAGTTCCATCGTGGGCCCATTTTTCCTTGAATTTTTTATTTTAATAAATTCATTTTTTTTTTTACGAAAATTTCGAGTGTTTTGTATGAATTACTAATAATTTTTATTACTAATAATACTCGTGAGTAATAATGATTGTACTTATTTACAATTAGTAATTGTAGTGATAATTTTACAATTAGTAGCCCGTTCTAATATGGTGAAGAATTATTTTTCGCTTGCCAAGTGTAGGCGTAATTTTTCTTAGAAATGGTACAAAAGCATAAAAAAAATATTGCGAATACGATGTATATGATTCATGCGAAACACTCAAAATTTTCGCGAAAAATTGAATTTATTAAAAAAAATACAAGGAAAAATGGGCACACAATGGGACTAGCGTTAAAATTCATGTAATTAATCATATTATTTTGAAGAATTTTTTGAAAAAAAAAAAAACCGCTAATCGTCTTTAAAAAAAATAGTTTCCACTTTACACGCTGAAAAAACGTTGACAACGATGATTCAAAATTTTTTCCTTTTTTTTTTTATGAAAGTGTGAACTAATATGAAAAAAAATCGATCTTATAGACATTTTTCGATACATCGATTAATTTAAGAGATATCGGCGTTAGAACGTTTCCGAAAACAATGGAACAATGGATCGAGAAGTACGTTACTTGCGCTTCAGAGTGAAGTTGGCAGATGACGATGGCGGTCGGTCGGGTCGGGCAGCCATGCCGTGTTCGCCATTTAGGTATTCGCCATTTCGGACCATCGGTCATTTGTGTTTCTGAGACCTACACATTCGAAGTTCGTAGTTTGATCTATGGCTTTTTAATATATATGATATTACGGATATTAGATACTCGCTTTTTTCTTTTTCGGAGATACGAATTTTGTAGATTGTTCGAATCTGTATTTGTATGACCCAAACTGCAGAATATCTGAATATATGTTCTCGAATAAATGAGCTCTCGAACAAACAATCCCTTCGTCTAATATTTATTCGATTTTGTCATCGGTCACCGGAAAAAATTTCGAATAATTGAACCTTCGTTATTTTGGGAGTTCATAATTCTGTCGTTTCGAAGTCTTCGTCGTTCTATATTTGGTCATCCGACATTTTGACCCCCACCCGACCTTTTGAGCAAATAAAAAAAAATGCAAAAAAGAAAATTTGCAAAGTTGTAATCCCCCTTAAATGCAGTATGCGTGTCTATAACTTTAAAAAGCTGCTTAGTTATTGTCGATTCGTATCATTATTAGAAATGGTAAGCGAAAAAACAAAAAATGATGGTTTTTTTTTTCAAAAAATAACATGATGCCCAAAATCTCGAAAACCGTGGGACTTTTACTAAAATGTAATTCCAGCATATAGGAGGATATTTGGTCTGACCTATCGACAATTGCAGGATTATCCATTTATAACAGGACACCCTATATATATATATATATATATATATATATATATATATATATATATATATATATAAGCAAGTATGCAATATAACGAAGGATAAAACTAGCAACACACCGCGAGGGAAACAAGGAAAAACAAAGTATACAGGAGCGATCTAGGGAGGGCCGAAACGGTGCTCTCACTCGCTGCTCCGCGAGTACTTTTCTACTTGTGCCTCATTCAGCCTTGGAAATGTTCCGCTGCTCGCAACGTGCGCGAGAGCAATATCTACACACGAGCCACCTATCCTGCACGTATATATTTAAAGAAGTCAGTGCAAACCCAAATTATCCTCCGAGTCTCGGTGTGCGTCGTTAAGAAAACACTCCGTTTTTACTTCGAGAGTTCTTTGGGAAACGCAAGATGTCCGATTCGCCAATGGCTCGCGAGTAGGCAGGATGAAATTTGCACACGTGCATGCAAGGAAATATTTTCTTTCGGATTTTGGCCTTTATTTTTGACAGACTGGCCCATAAAAATCCCACGACCATTTTTAGGCTCCTCAGTCAATAAGATCCAAGTCTACAAAAAATGATTTTTCATGTCACATTGCTGAAAAGAAATGTAATGGGTCTGTTTGAATTAAGTTGGTTTCTCTCTTGTCTCACGGCCTACTACAATCCAATCTGTTTTAAGGCGTTACCCCCACTTGTAGCGCAAAAAAGCCCTTTTTCATGAATTTTTTTAAAGAAAACTACAAAACTTTTTTAATCGATCAATATACCATCTTAAAGAACACATCTTGAAGAACTTTCAGTAATTTTTTTATTGAAAAATATAACATTGTTTAGTGGCAAATGGCCGTCAATGAAATAATGTTTTTATATACACGGTTTGCGGTGACCAACATTGCGGCGAAGTGGATCATCTGAAAAAAAAATGCGGATGGATTTAGTCAAATATAAGTATAAACTAGTCTTTAAACGAAGGATTTTAAAAAATATTCATTTTTCACAAAATGGCGGACAGTCAAAGTTAATGGTTCGATTTTAACGAAAAAAACGCCCGTTTTTTGGCTATAAACGGCCATTTTTTTCGAAAAAAAAATCGAACGATTAAAGACTACATTTTTATGTATTAAATAAGCCTGCAAAATTTCAAGAAGATCGGTTCATTAGTGTTCGAGTAATCTTGGTCACCGACTTCAGAAATGCCATTTTGAGAAAAACGCGTTTAAAGTTTCAATTTCAGTTCTTCAATTCACGGATTCTTCTCTTTCAACGCTCATATCTCAGTCAATTTTGTTCGGATCGACTTGAAATTTTCAGGACATATTCTCAGATACTTATACTTCAAAAAAATGCAATAAAAAAAAATCGATTTTTTCAAAATCGCAAGTGGGGGTAACCCCTTAATTACACGGTGAAGATTGATTTTCTTATTTTTTACAATATCTATTATACCCAATCTATCGAATTTCAGTTTTCCAACGGGTTTAGTTTGATTCGTGAGCAGAAAAACCGCATAAGCTATATCAATTAGTTACTATATTATGATAATCAGAGAGTTTTACGGAATATCACGCTATAGATGTTTCAAATATAACCTATTGCAATCTAGACAGACCATTGATTCAATCAACTAGAAAAATGTTTCACCCTAGGCAAATTCCATTTAATTAAATACAATTCCCATTAAACAGATACATTTAGTGCATTCAACTCAAATTGTGTTTAGACAGATGAAACCGAATCACAGGATTATTAGGAATACATAAAACATTCAGTTATTAGACGTTTGTATTACATTTTATGTTAGCTTTTCCGATTTGATTGGGTCTGTAAATACGGCGTCTATTTATGCCGGCCTTTTACACATTGCGATTGATCCTTAGATACCACAATACGGGTATCAATTAAAAATGAGGACAACCCTTTAAAGGATTAATATAGATCTCAATTTGAATAAATAAATAAATATAAAACAAACAATTCCAACAATCGGATGCAATAGAAAAAGTTTGATGTCAGGAAAGATCTAGTTTATTCGAATTTACAAAGTTAAAAAAATAAAAATCAATTTAAACGAAATTACGGAATTGGAAAAAAAAATCGTCGCATTCCAACGCTGCGAACTTCAAGCCCATTGCGAGTACGCACAGGGGCTTTCATACACGTGCGCGATTTTCCTCCTTCCGATGAATCTTCCGCCGTCTAGTTTGCTTCATCCACAGCGAGGACGACGAGCACAAAGGGAATCCTCAGCGTGCCTCGTTGCGGAACGCTCGCTTTCATTTTTACAACCGTCAAGTGGCCGAACAAATTCCACACACGATCGTGAAAATGAAAAACAAATAATTGTTCTCCCTCGAAGCTTTCATAGCCGAGCATATTCTTCGCGATGTTTGAGAGGAAAAAAAATCTTCATTTTAATGCACGATAATTGATAGTGCCGAGTAGTTTTTTGCCGAATCGAAAGTTCGACATTTATCATCGCGCCATTCAATTTGCTCGGGGATATTTTCTTGCGGACTTTTTCCACTTTTGGCTCGGCCGAAGTACCGTGGATAATTCGGAGAAATCTGTTTAGAAATCGGCGATGAACGATGCGTAGGATAAATGTGTGGAAGACATTCGCGTCGCGCGTTTCACGATTATGATCGACGATTCGATATTCCGTAGGTGACATTCCAATGCTCTCGACCATTAACGTGAGGATGTACGTGTGCAAACGTTAAGTAGATACGGATTTTCTCTCTCTCTCTCTCTCTCTCTCTCTCTCTCTCTCTCTCTCTCTCTCTCTCTCTCAGCGATTTTCCGTTCGGACGATTCGCCAATTACACCTTGGACGGATATAACGCGACTTATGTACCGAGCGCATAACTGTCTCCTCCGCGCGCTCCCGTCGCGAACGTCCTGTAGGGGAGAGGCACCGTATATCGGATACGTTTCTTCGTAAATGAAAAAAAAGTAAAAAAATTGCTAAGACCTTTAAATTTTACGATTTTATGATCTACATATCCATAAAAGATGACTGAAAATGACCTGATATTTAAGGAAGCTTTCCAGTGTGACAGCCCGAAAAATCGCTGTTTTTCGCGATTTTTTTTTTTAAAGAAAAAATAATCTAATCGGTCTGGTTTTTTTTTTTGTATATTAATTGGGTATTGAAGAATACAAAACAATTTTTTAAAGATCGATTTATTTATTAATTAATATCTATAAAAATGATGAAACAATTGTTGCAGAAAATGCACTTGGATGTGGTGTCCACGTTGGGGGTCACAATTTTGATCTGAAACAAAAAACACAAAAAGACTATTGATCGGTATATAATTGGCTTTCGTGCTATGGAGGCTTTTTTTTTTTTTTGCAAAAATGGCGCCGGTTTGAACAAAAAGTATCGATTTTAGCATTTTTTTTGGCAGTTTTTTTTACAAAAAAATAGGAAGATGTCAAAAAAAAAAAAAAGCTTCCATAGCACGATAAACAATGACGTTAAGAATATTGTGTAAAAAATTCAACTCGATAGCTTTAAAACTCTGCCCTCCAAGTTGGACACCGTTTTGAAAAATGCTGTTTCGAGAAAAACGCGTTCAAAGTTTCGCTGTAGCTGTAGCGCTCCGTTGCCTTCTTCCAAGAAATGCTGTACAGTAACCGAAATAATCTGAATTTCGGCATGAAAATTTCAGGGAATATTCGGAAGAGTGTATACTATTCGATAAAGCAACAAAAAAAAATCGATTTTTTGAAAATTTCACACTGGAAAGCTCCCTTAATTTATTAATAAAACGTATTATTTATGCGAAACGTACCATCATTTTTATTTCGATATAAGGTACAAACATGGCGGTTATGTGTGGAGCACACATGTCAATGTCACACGCGTGTTCTTGTGTCAATTGGATCTCGTAAGCATGCATATTCAGATCTTTCGTCAGAATCCACTGCACAGAGCATCTTGAAATGTTCAATAGAGAGCCCAACTGCCACTTTCTTCCGCTAGAGGGTATGTTGTATCGTAACGTAAACAGAACACGACGTTCAGTGACATTCGCTTTGGTTATGCCCGTGTTTCTACGACCACTGTTGAATTTTCTTCGAATAATCCGTTTGTCGCGAATAAATTGTGACGAATGCGTCAGTGTTGTGCAATTGGATGCAGAAACGAAGGCGATCCGAAATAAAAAAAAACGCAAACGCACTTAGTTTTTCCATGAAATCATCTGGTGCTTGGACGGAGCATTTAATAAAATATTGTTTTTTTGAATGACCACAGTCCAAAGTGAAAGTAACGATTTTCGATGTAAAAAATCTCTATTTTCATCGATGAGAAAAAACTGTGCATCGAGAAAAAAAATTCATCGTACAAGCACTGATCTTTGATATGTAAAAGACGCTTGAGAAATTCAAAGTAGATTAGTGTAGTGATTTTTGAGATATCGCGTCCTCCCATTTTGAGAAAGTCATTTTGAGAAAAACTGGAATAAAATGGCGTTGAAATTTGCATCGTTGGACCGCAATGAAAGTTGTTTAAGTTATTTTCAGTTCTTCATTATCCATTATTCATTATCGTTCCAATCTTTTACTTTCTCATAGATTAAGATCGTGGATCTATCGAGAGGATAAGAAAAAACCGTTTGGGTGATTTTCGTGCCCCAAATCGGCAAAAAAATCTGAGCGATAGAAGAAAAATTAACGTTCGTTGCATTCGACTTGAGATTTTCGGAGAATTTTGTTTAGATTTCATATTTTGTCAATCGGTCGAAAGTGAAAAACCGATATTTCCAAAAATTTCACCACGTGTAAGTCCTTGAAAACTCAATATGAGGCTTACCGGACATTGAGGCGAAATTTTTATGAAAAGGCGTTATTACCGTGCTCCCGTTCGTTCTTATTCGTATTTCGCAATCCCATGGATGTAGGAACGAAAAGCGTTAAGTGTTCCAGCGATTTCGAGGATTAAAATGATATTGAAAAGAAGAGCGATTACCGAACGTTTCGATGAGACTTTTGCAGTTAACGGCAGCTATTAATTCGCGAGCATAGGACTTCCTCTGTACCAAGACAGCTACGCTATGAATTCGGGAGCGTTGATTTATTAGCCGGCGTAATCGTTGTGTCGAAACTACAGCTCGCGAACCCAGACAAGTCCGTGAAATTCATGCGAGAATAAATCATTCGCATATACTGTACTCGATTGTGAAATTATAGCAACGAAAAATCTTACAGATTGTGTTCGCGTGATATGCTCAGATGAATCTTACAGATTGACTCATCGTCATCACATAGTCCCTCCCAGTCGACCTTTTGAGGTTATATATGATATTTTTTGAGGTTAAGGTAAGCTGTTGAACTGGAAAAATAGTCTACTAGGTTGGTATTATACGATACCAGGCTTGGTGAGGAAAATTATTTCATTCGTATATTCAATCCAGCTGCTTTTATTCTCGGTCCAAGAACTTATTTGTACGCCTGATAGAAGAAACGTGTAAGCGGATAGATCTACACGGGTTCCAAATCATGTGCGCGTTCTAATTCATGCACTTTCTAAATCAGGACGGGTTCTGATTCACTTTCCGAATGAGGGCGGGTTCTGAATCAGTTTCTGAGCCGAACGCATGTCCCGAGTCAGCTGATTCAGGAGGAAGAAAAAATGATTTCGACGTGTTGAATTGGAGGCATGACTTCACGAGGACTCATGTCAGACGCTAGCTGAACTTGCAGAATCATTACGAGTTTATCACACAACAGTTTCGAAACGTTTGAAAGCATTAGGAATGCTTTTTTTAAACAAAGCATTACGCTGTAAAAAAATTCTGTATAAAAATTAATACACAAGTGTAGGAAGTTTTTATGCGGATACCGCTTATGAAATTTCAGATACGATTTTGAAAATCTAAAACAGGTTATTTGAAAAACGAAAGTGTAGCTCCGTAATATTAATACACTAGTGCGTTTGAAAAATAATGCACGTGTAAAAAAATGTTCACGTCCATGTATATTAAATTCAAGAACCATTTGCTAATATCAACATACGGGTGTGTATTAAAATGACTGATCCCAAGTATTAAGTTTACTTCAGAAATTGATAATTAAGCCCACTGAAAATGTGACTCGTATTTATCCTCCTCGACGGGAGCTACAGGTAAAAATAGGTGGTTTTTGTGAGATTTCTTCCTTCAACACCGGGCGGCGTAAAAAGGGAAAAATAATTTCCTTCCGGATAGGCGAGTTCAAGAACTGCGACTCTGGCGTGGATATGGAGAGGTAACGAATTTGTGACACTCTCCGACGCGTGCACGAGTTGCAAACGCGTCTGTTTTTCCCAGGACGATCGTAGCCGGTGGTCGGGTTATATGCCCGACCGAAGCTGCGAGTGGCTATGGGAAAGTGCGGAACAAGGCGCCGTCCCTCAGGCGCTACGCGAACTACGCGCGACCATCGGTCGTCGCGTGCGGCCGAGGTGGGTTGAGCGCGTTTTGTATTTTCAATACTCTGTTTTTTATATTTGAATTAATATACAACTGTTGTAATCTTTAATTTAAGGCACGGGTTGATGCAATACATTTTCCACAAATTTGCAAACTTTTCTTGGAAATTCCATATTGCATCTATTAAATTCTATATCCACGTTAGAATTTCATATTCCTGTTTTAAATTTACGGTACGAGTGTCTTAAATTCAACTTCATTTACTGAGTTTGTAAAATTCAATTCTTTCGTCCCTTAAATGTAGTGTAAATTCAATATCATTTTCACGTTGTTTCGTGTGATTTTCATCAGCGTTTATGAATTATTTTTTCAATTCCAGTTTCGCACTTTTAAATAAATCTGTTGTGATCATGCATTGTACGTATCGTAAAATTCAGTTTCACATATATTATATTTTTCAGGCAGCTGTAAATAAATTTCAAACTTGTTTTGTATTTTCAATGCTCTGTTTTTTATCGTTGATTTATCATACATCTGTAGTCATTTTGAATTGAAGACACGGGTTAATGCAATACATTTTCCACAAATTTACAAACTTGTCTTTGAAATTCCATGTTCCATCTATTAAATTCTATATCCACGTTGGAATTTCATGTTCCTGTTTTAAAGTTACGATACAAGTGTTTCAAATTTAGTTTCATCTACTGAGTTCGTAAAATCCAATTCCTTTGTATCTTAAATGTATTGTAAATTTCATATCTTTTTTTACAGTGTAGTTTTCACGAAAAAATAGTGCGAACTTTTTCAACATCCCAATAGGAGGGCGAACATACCCCAGCATTGAAATCACCTGTGAGTGTGCTTTTGATCGACGCGCATCCGTTCCTACACGGCCCTTGCCTACTTGCGCATCGTAATATCGTTCCAGAACACGTGACCCTCCTCGACGCTTACTCCTTCGATTACTTGGCTGAATCGACATTTTCTTTCTCGTCCGATCGTGTGACGCCTTCCTGACACTTTCGCGTCGTATCCAATGACACGTCTCTCTTTTTTTTTCTTCTTTTTCGAAAAAAGCGACTTCGACGTCGTCTCGCTCTTGTCCTTATAGCTCATTCGACCTTCCCCTCTGCCACCGCGCACGCGGATCTGCGCAGCAGCTGAATACGGAATTCCTGAGCGCATGCGTCGAGAAGAAGAGCACAGTGAGACACGCGTGATGAGTCGTGCTGAATGAAAAAAGGTGGAGAGAAAAAAGTCAAAAAAACAAGTTGTAGTATATCAACGATGGAAACGAGATCTAGAAAGCTTGTACAATGTACATACCTGCTCGCGTCCGTGAGTTACCTTACACGTTTGACTCGCTGGCTCTCCTGACCGGCATACGTCGCGTGTACAACAGCGTTCCTCTTCTTCCTCTCCATATGTATGCGCAACGTGCCACTGTGCGATCGATTTCCATTAGAAAACCCGCGAGACCAAATCTTTTCGTCTCTTAGCCCGGCTTGGCTGAATAGCCCCGGACACACACGCAAACAATTCGTTTCTTCGAAACTTTATCTCGTGGGGAAATTTCGCACAGCTTCCTGGTCGTACGTGGAGACGTGAGGTCGGAAAAATTGTTGGCTTTTTTTCTTACACCTCCGGACAAATACAATTGCGTCCGCGATTGTATACACGGACCTCAACACGTTTGTACACAACGACGTAAAAATTTGCGTCGACTTCGCTTTGCGAGCCTAATTTCTACGAGGCACTGGAAAGTGACGAAACAAGGAGAACATTTGAGAACGAGAACTCGCAGATTTCTAAGTAATGAGGTTGGCGCGTTAGCCACAATCCAAAATCTATATATATATATAGATTGGCTCGAACGTTTTTCGCGAAATTTGGCTCTCGACGGTTTTCGAGGTCGCTGATTACGAATCTGCCCTTAAAATTCAGAAATAAAAAATGGATCCAATATGGCGGACAAAAATACTACAATTTACTTGATTTGCATGAAAATTGGTGTTATGGGGTTCTCGGGGTCGCTGCTTACGAATCTGCCTTCAAAATCGAGAAGTTCAAAATAGCGGATCCAATATGGCGGACATAAATTCCGCAATTGGCTTGTTCTGCATGAAAATTTGTGTACATTTTGTAGATTGAAATATATATATATATATATATATTTATTCTAACAGCTTGATATTCATACTAAATAAATGTGTTATTAATTTTACGAGTAAATCATTTTTTCATACGAAAAAAAAATTGTTAAATTCGCACATGATTTTATACCCGTTACTATGTGGCCTAAGGCCTTAACGATGTTGAGTCCTAAATCGCAAATGATGATAAAATTCTGAATACTTGGTACGTTTTTGTATGAAGTATTTCAGAGGTCGTGTAAAAATTTCACGACAATTAGGAAGCTCGTTATTGAACAATTAACATTCACAAATTAAATGTTGTTTTATGGAAACTGATGTAACTTTGCAATAAGTTTTTTTTTTGACCTCTCAATTTTATAATATCTACAATATACTGAAAGCAACGGAAACAAAACGAAGTTTATTGATAAATTTTTTTTTATTTCTTTTAAAAATTGTTCTTAACAAAATGTTAATTTTTTAATAACGAGCTTCCTAATCGTCGTGAAATTTTAACACGACCTCTTAAATACTTCATACAAAAACATACCAAATTTTCCGAATTTTCTTATCATTTTTTATTTCAACCCTTAAGGAGGTTGAAGTAATGACGATAGAATTCTGAAACTTTGGTATGTTTTTACATGAAGTATTGAGGAGGTCGCGTAAAAATTTCATGACGATTAAGAAGCTATTTATTGAACAATTAACATTAGCATGTTTCATAGGGACTCAACATCCTTAAGTATGTAAATCTGATTATTTTTAAGTATCTGATGGATTCTCACTATTGTATACACTTTTGTAGCGACCGGAAATTGGGTTTTTGTGTGTCGTCTCGGGATTCCTTCACAAAAGTACGCAATTTTTATATTTTTTTTCTCCGTAATAAGGTCGATAACCGACCCTGAAATTTTACAAAGACGATTATTAATATATCTAGTGAAGCTCAAAAAAAAATTATGAAAATCCTATCAATTGAAGCCTGTCGATAGGACTACCTTAAAAAAAACGACTTTAAAGTGCCCGAAGCAGCAACGTTACGTCTCGACCGAATAGAAAAAAAGAATCCGAGCCCGAGAGTTTCTCGTATGCAAGTGCGAGCGTCGTATTCCAATCTGTGATTTGCGGCGCGTCATTGCCGGTCGTGCAGTAACTCGGGCATATATAACGCATGCCCGCACGGGTTAAAACGCCGCGTGAAGGATGAAAAAAAAAATGGCAAAGAGTGGTAAGTACATACACCCCGAGCGGCATCGACGGCGGAATACTTTCACTGGAGCTCACGAGAGTACGCTTCGGTTCGTTGATTCGCCGCGCTGCTGGCTGCTGCTATCCTGCGAGCACGGCCGATGGATCGGAGGTCAGTGCACCGCTGACCACCCTCCAATCCGCTCTTGCTCGCGTATATCGTGCGCTTTATCCTCCTTCTATACGCGAAAGCCTCGCACACACGGTCACCATTTTTATTCGTCCTTCTCGAAGGACTACCCGAACGTCTCTCTATACGTATACACGATGTGGAGAAAAATGCACGTACGTCTATCCACGTGTATACTCGGTGAAGAAGAACCATAAACGATGCGGCAAAACGTTCCAACGCCAACGCGCCAACGTAGCCACAAACTGGTTGTCTTTGGCGGTCGAGAGCAACCTCTCGCGGGGCCACCTTCGGAATATATTTCCTCGCTGAATCCAATCGACGTGCACCTCTCCGATATATTGCTTTTTCTGGTATCGGCGTTATTACGATATCAACAAGTTGTATTGGGATGTTAAATAAATTCTCGCTGTTTTTTCGTGGAAATGAATGCCTTATTAAAAAAAATAATCATTCCTAATGATTTCAAACGTGTTCGAAACTGTAGAGTGATCAACTCCTGATGGTTCTGCGTGTTCAGCTAGCGTCTAGCATGAGGCTTCATGAAGTAAATGCCTCCAATTCAACACACCAATGTAATCTCTTTTGAAGCCCTAAGTTTCAACGAGCATTCTGTGTACTTCAGCTGCAAACTTTTTTCAATAAAGTAGCGCTAGTGAAATTCCCCGCAAATACTCTTTTTGGCACCAAATGTGTCATGTTTAAGAAATGTCACATTTTTATGTGACATGTTTAAGAAATGTCACAAAATGTGACACGTTTAAGAAATGTCACAAAATTTGACATGTTTAAAATGTCACAAAATATGACATGTTTAAAATGTCACAAAACGGGACATGTTTAAAATGTCACAAAATATGACATGTTTAAAGTGTCACAAAACGTGACATGTTTAAAACGTCGCAAAGTATAACATGCTTCAAATATCACAAAGTATAACATGTCTAAAATGTCACAAAATGTAACATGTTTAAATCGTCACAAAATGTGACATGTTTAAAATGTGACATGTTCAAAATATCACTAAATGTGGGATGTTTAAAATTTCGCAAAATGTGACAAGCTAAAATGTCACAAAATGTGACATGTTTAAAATGCTACAAAATGTGACCTGTTTAAACTGTCACAAAATGTGACATGTTTAAAATTTCACAAAATGTGACAAGCTAAAACGTCACAAAATGTGACATGTTTAAAATGCCACAAAATGTGACATGTTTAAAATGTCACAAAATGTGATATGTTGAAAGCGTCACAAAATGTGATATGTTTAAAATGTCACAAAATGTGACATGTTTGAGAGGTCTTCTCACTCACAGACATACTTCCTTTTCACCACACATTCGTCTTGCTCGGTTATGAAATTTCGAGCCGTTTTTTTTCTTCCTCATATCCAGGCAAACAAAAATCATTCGGAAAAAAAAAATGCGGAAAAAGAGCGCGCGGTCGTCACTTTGCCAAGTGGCATGGATAATAGCTGTCTTCTCATAGTTACGGCAGCAATATAATGTAACAAAAGAGCCGTAGCCATTCAGGGATGCAGCGGGAAGGTGCACGTACCGAGAAACGCGACACCGTCAAAGACACGACGCAAATTACTCACGACTTGTACATAATGGAAAAGACGACGGGATATTGTCTTTTCTTGTCGTTTACTGCTTACGGAAAAACAATTTAAGGACCCATTGAGTCGTTCAGCGAAGAAAAAAGCGTATGCAGCCAACTTCGTTTGTTTTTTTTCGTTGGTAAATGTCTTCAATTTCGATTCAATTCAAATTATTTTCTAACGCATCTTGTTGCTTCGAAATAATGTATTATCAATGACAGGCGAAGCGTAAGTAACGTAAAGAGAACATTTGTACTGCTTTTGTTACCCAAACGATACAAACCCAAACAAAAAATATAATCGTGTTGTTTTAGTACCCAAACAATGCAAACCCAAACGAAAAATATAAGCGTCGAAGAAATTTGACTTATTCGGCAATTTTGCCCGCGTTGGGCGGGAAAATATCTTCGAAGGAAAAATATCGGCAAAGTCTGCGAGGATATTACCGAACGAATCCTCTTCCTCTGTTCGAATTTCCTTGGCTATCCGTTCTCTCGCCAACGAGATCCTCTTCCCTGAGAACGCGGTGCACCGGATTCTCCGCGTTATTCTCGTTGGGTTTTCTCGTGAGAATGCGGTTACGCACTCGCGGAAAGTCGGTGCGTCGTCGCGCATAGGAATCTTCGCTCGTAGTCCTACCCGCTTTTGAACTTGAAAGCGACGGGGGCCGCGCAGTTGCGTTGTACCCGCGTAACACTGTTTTCATCGTTTCGAGCGACAGGCCGGACGAACGTATTCGACAGTTTCGCTCTCGAGCTCACGCGATGACGGCCTGATACGTGAACAATATTTTGACGATACAAGAAAGGAAATTCGACTATTCGTGACTTTCACAACTGTTTTATTCGACGCGACTGTGGCCTCTGAATAATTTCAACGGGCCTGCATAAGTCCAAACGGTACGATTTTCGAAATTTTGTTACGAGGGTACGTTTTTTTACGACGCAGCTGGAATTTTACGTACAATTCATACGCAGTCTTGCCAAAATTGAGGTTTTTTTATTGAAAAATATTGATGAACAATTAAGTTATTATTATTTAAATAAAGCGCCTTTGCTGCATGGCTATTCGGTGTTCTTTCGGTCCGTCAATTGTTATGACGTTGACGTTTGCATCGTTGGCATTTAAGGTAGTCCTTAAATGCCTTAAGATCTTATTATATTAATAATTAGTACCTTCGTAGTGTTTACTTACCTATCTCTTATCAATATCAGCAACTCAAATGAACAGAAACGATGGTAAGCTTTGCCAAAAGTAAGATCTTTTTGTCAAAAAATCGATATTGTTTTCTCACTCGAGACGCGTGCTTTCGTCACAGTTGATACTTTCACACTCATTCACCTCCCGCCACCCAACAACCTCCAACGGGGAGCACTGTGCTCGCACACACTGTTTAGCAGCTAGGCTTATGATTCATCTTACCACCCACCTTACCCCTACTTTCCCTACACGATTTTGAAAAACATAGTTTCGAGAAAAATGCGCTTGAAGTTCTGCCAGCAGTTCCATCGTAATAAGTTAACCTCCAATCTGCGATTCCTGCACCATACATCGAACGTTCCTCTTTAATTTGACCGGCCTCACGCGACAATCGATTTTTGACATTTTCACAGTAGCCTAACCCCTAAAAAATCCACCGGTGATATTTCTCCAGGTGCACAAAGAAAAGCATGCTGACGTATGATCGTCGATTGCCCTTTTATACCGTCGCACGTAACGAGTACACAGCGTGAGATCCTTGACTAATAATCCTCCTCGTCACGAATCGTCGGTCGTGCTTGCCAGATAACAGGAGCCCAGAGAGATTGCAGATTGCGAATACAGAGTGTCTTAAAATGACTTGACATGTTTATTTATCAATGAAACGTATTATTCATTCGAACAGTGCGAATATTTTCATTATAAGGATCACACATGTAGGTTATGTGTTATTTTCCTTTCAGTAAACCCCAAACAAGTCCAATGGCAATCGCACGATCTTGGTGGCCAATTCGCATCACCGCGGGGCGAGGTAACACGATCACGAAACTTCGCCTGCAATAACTACGCAGTAACAATGCAGCAACTAACAATATCTATACGTGCCTCGATCGTGTAATTCTCCAAGACTTAACCTCAATACCTTCTGATGCCCGTTGTCAAAGATTAGTACTCCATGTTCGCCACAAAAAAAATGGCGCGCAATTTAAAATTTCACGTAATTTTAAGACACCGTTTAGGTTGGTCGTGCTCGCCAGATAACACGAGGCCAGAGAGATTGGATATTGCTAATAGAAAAGAGAGCGCGATCGAGCAATGAATTCCAACGAGCAATTTTTAGGAGGTCGCGCGCGCGCGCTCATAGGTGAGAAAAATTTCCGAAGACAGTTGCTTTCCCTCGATGGAACGCGGTCATTCGGATCAAGAAAGTAACCGGGCGCCCCGCACTGTTATGCACGTTTGTGTGTGTGTGTTTTTGGTGTGTGTGTGCGTGTGTGTGTGTGTATGTGTGTGGACAAACAAGTCATTAGCGAGCCATTTGATTGATTCGTCAATATCGATAGAATGCAACTTTCGATTTTCTATAGTACGCGAATATTAGCCGCAACGGTGGCGACGCCGACCGTGAATCATAGCTGATCGGCGAGCGTGTCTCCCAAGATAAACAATAAACGCGTGACTAACGGCGTTGCCGTTTCGTTCTCTTTTCATCAGATTGCACGGCTCGTACGAGGCCTTGAAGTACGGTACCCTCCTCGACGGGTTGTCCGATCTGACCGGTGGCATCACCGAGAGCATCGCCATTCGTCAGGACCCAACCGGATGCGGGCGCGCACTCTCGAAACTCCTCGACATGACGTCCCTCATAACCTGCACCGTCAACAACAATACGCAACAGCAGATACGAACGAATACGGAAAAACTTGCGAACGGAATACAGATGGGCATCAATTACAGACTGTACGCCATTGAGAGGGTAAGCGATTATTTACATTCGAAATCTTACGCCTGCATCGAGATTTAGTCACTCTTCGATGAGACTACGGCGAGTTTGCGAAATGTTTGAATGAAATACTGAGATATTTGATTATTCCAAGTAAACTTTATGTCGGGAGCGAGGAAAAATGGCTAATTTTCGTGATTTTTTTTAAAAGGAAAGTTTTCTTACTTATTTTTGAGACTTAGGGTATGTTTTAATTGATACTTTTGACTATTACTTGGTTTTTAATGATTTGCTTTAAAAAAAAATCGTGAAAAATTCTTCCTCGCCTAAACGTATCTCCCCCTTAAAATATCTGACGATTGCGTTTTGGTTTTTCAGTAAGTAATTCATTGGCAGCGCGTAATGACGAGTCCAGTCAGCCCAAGACGAAGCTGGCATACTTGGACAAAATGAATGTTGAATCAAACGAATGAAATGAAACTTTCTTCTTGATCGCCACCAGGTGGAGACCTTCAGTGGCGAAGCAGTCCAGTTGGTGAAATTGAGAAATCCACTGGGCCCCGGTGGCGAATACGTTGGTGCTTGGACGAGGGGCGGCCTCGAATGGGACGAGGTTCCTCCGATCGAGCGGGAACGTCTAGCGGTCAGAAACATGGCCGATGGCGAATTTTGGTACGTCTCGTAGCGTCCGAATTCCACTTTATCCTCGTCCACGAGGTCACGAATATGCAACGAGATACGATCTGCCGAGAGCCCTGAGCGAACTCTTACCTTTTGCGCAGGATTTCCTATTCCGATTTCGTCAAGACTTTTACACATTTGGAGGTAGTGCATCTGGACGCTGAGACGTCCAGGGACGAGCCGTCTCTCCACAGCAAACACACGTGGCAAATGAAGCTGTACCAGGGAAGCTGGCGAAGAGGCGTAACCGCGGGCGGTTGTCGCAACAATCAAGGTATGGACTTTCAAAAGTTCGTATCGTCGTTGATATTGCAATTCGTTTTGTGATTCTCGGACGCCTTTACACGCGACGTATGGCATCAGCTGAATGAAGCGTTCTGATTGGCAATTGGATAGAACGTTTTACGGATGCGTTCAGAAGCAAAATTTTAGACACGATGGTCACAAGAGACTGAACGTTGTGCAATATAAACGACGATATGCACTGTAATCAACCGTAAACGACAAAGAACGAGTTTTGGTATTAGTTTTTCTGTTCGTTCCTGTGGAAGTTTCGATTCGAAGCTCAAGAAGGTCCGAGTTGAATATTTTTAACAATGAACGTGTTACAATTGCAGATACTTTCCACATAAATCCACAACTGCATCTGATACTCAGCGAAATGGAGGAAGTCATAGTGTCCCTCAACCAACATTCAATAATGGAGCCAAAGGTCATCGGCTTCACCGCGTACACGCTCCCCAAAAACAACACCGAGTCCATCAACAAACAGTTCTTCAAGAAGAACAAGTCCCTCGTGAATTCACAGTACACGAACAGTCGCCAGGTGAGCCACAGGTGTCAACTCGAGCAGGGCGGCTATCTTTTGGTGCCAACGACCTTCGAACCCACCCAGGAAACGAGTTTCACCCTCAGGGTCTACAGCAGTAAACCTCTGAAACTCAAGTAAGTTTCTGTGCAACATGCGAAATTGTTGCAGTTCTTTCAGTCTTCCTTGATCTTCGATCATCCGACCTTTGGTGGAGACGTGAAAGCGAAAACTTTAGACATACGATACAGCCGTAAAGTATCCGACCATAGGATCTTCCCGTCGTATCCTAATTGCCAAGAAATTGCCAATTACCGATGCCTCGTTTAGCCGTTTTGCTTATTTTCGCTACTGCTCCGACAGGTTACTCGACACGCCACCTTCGCTCATCAAGTCCGCGATAATCAAGGCTCCTGCCCTAGAGGGAAAAGGTTTTTCGCAATACGAGGCCGTCTTTTTGCAACTCGCAGATGAGCACAGAACGGTAAACGCTTTCGAACTTCAAGAATTACTCGAGGCCTGTCTTCCCAATGGTACATAAAATTCTTCGTTCCAAATTAGGAGCGGGCAAGCAAAATCGGACTTGTCTACGCTACCATTGTTTCTCTCGTGCCTGAAAACTGCATTTTCGCTTGGAAAGGCAATTTCAAACAAATTTTCAGGCCTTTTAGAGCCGGATTTGATTTAAAATGTTACGGGGGCTAATGGTGTGCACAGGGTTGTTACGCATTATTGACTCAGAAATTCCCTGACTTTTACAGGTTTTCCATATCGGTTTTGCAGAAATTCCAGGTTTTGCAAATTAGCCAGACTAGGGTTAAATAAAGAACATTTTATTTTCATCAAACATATATTTTTTTAGTTACAGATATATTAGTCTTTCTAAACGTTACAAGCGATACGGGACAATGATATACGTAAAAATAACGATGACTGATTTTTGTGAAAAAAAAAAAACAACTTTTTTAACCGACTTGAAGAAACAAAAGAAATTCTCAACTCGATCCTTCTATTGAAGAATTATGCTGAGCTGGATAACATTATTTTTTTAAGACCAAATATAGGAAATTTGCTAAAATTGATATTTATTTTTCTTAACTGAAATTCGAAACATAATTGAAACATTATAAAGTAGAAAAATGCATTAAAAGAAAATGCAGAACCTGTTATTCATTATAAACAAAAGTTTGTACGCCGAAGAAAATAAACAAAAAATAAATACAAATATTTATCTATAATGATAATGATGTGGTTGTGTATCGACAGATCGAATGCAAATGTATTTTTGTAGCTTTACTTTTAATTTACATTAATTTACAAATGTAGCTTTACAGTAAATTAGTTTTCAGTTTTTTAAATTCTCAATGTTTGGCACTGGCATAACTTTCTTTTCTGTATAATGATGAATAATATAAATATTAAAGATATACAAATATATTTATTTTTATACTGTCCAGTTTTTTTAAAGTTCGTTTCATTTTTTGTATCTCTTCCAAAAAATAAATTGTGAGAAAATTTCCAAAATTCCCTGACTTTTCCCGGATTATTCCGGGAGGGAAGATATTCCCTGAGCTTTCCCGGTTTTCCCTGTTTTCCATATGCGTAACAACCCTGAGTGCATGAAGATCACGAAGGGAAAAAGTTAACGTAGTGTGGACAAGGCAGGTTTTGTTTGTCTGCTCCTCAAATGTTCTCTTCCGAACTAGTACGGTGGAACGTGAACAATGACGAAAAAGATCCAGGCAACGTGTATTTGTCATTGCTCGTGTTACAGATTACATCAAGAGCTGTGCTTGCATGGAGGTGTGCCGTCAGGTCGTCCTCACCATGGATGTATCCTTCTCTAACACGCGACGCAGTTCACACGCTTATTTGTGTACTTTCATAATGTGCAATCCTCTGCCGAAACGAATCCATGAAACTTCCTTAATCAATGCGCTAAACAGAGTTCCGGAAGTGGCAGACTGAAATTCAACGACTTCAAAGATCTCATGTGCAGTCTCAAGTACTGGCAAGCGGCATTCAAAAATCACACGAAGGAAAAAACGGGTATATTGAAAGCCGAGAGATTGCGCGACGCCCTCCTCGAAGTTGGTGAGTCTCGAGTGATCAAAATTTCCCTCTGGAACATTCGCAGGGATGTTTCTTTACTCCGGTCCGCGAAAAGAATTTCGAACCTTTAAAAAAAATCGTCAAAAATATGATTTTTAAATAATATTATTAATTATTATTAAGGAAATATTTTTTTTCATAGTGCCCAATTTTTTTCTGGCACATGCAGCCTACAAAAGTCACTGTAACATTTTTTAAGATCGTTACTAGAAATCCATAAGCCAAACCTGAAAAACAAGAGTTTCGACAGTGACAAAAATAAAGAAATGAAAACATTATGAATTTTCGTTACATTTCAACCATGCAAACTTCAACACCATCCATATTTTCAGAAAAAAATGCTGCGAAAAAATGAAAATATGCGTAAAATATTCCCAAAGTTTGAATAAGTTCTCATTCCGTGTCAAAAAAAAAAATTATGTAAGTCACGGAAAAAAACGTATTGCTAAACCGGTTTCCCGCCTTAAATTGCGAATCCGACTTCAAAGTTTATCCACGCGGGATATTGCAGGTTTCCAATTGAATACGGACGTTCTGTCGATCCTCATTCTGAGATACATGAGAAAGGACGGTACACTGAGGTTTGGTGACTTCGTATCATCGATATTGCACCTCAGCGATGCATTTGGTAAGTCTATCGATTGTTCAGATTTTTCTGATCCTTGCGAATCTTGTTGTTTTTTGCTCTTAACAAAAAGCGTTTCTCGTTGCATCAGGAATTTTCGAGAGCAAAGATCCACTGCAGAACGGCTCTATCAAGCTCAGCTTGTCCGAGGTAAATATGCATCCTACAGACCTTTTTTTGGCTTCGAGGACTAGTCTCGGTCTCTGATGGGAAAGTCTCGTGAATTATTTAGCTCACGTCGACGACCCATTTCCGCTTAAAGCTCACGACACGAATGGCAGATTCGCCCGGTGTACACGTCGCATGTGTGGTTTGTTTCAGTGGCTCCGGTCGTCCCTGATGTGCTGAAACGAAATACTCGCGGGCGTCCCCAACGGAGAATCCCCAAGTTTGTAAATAATTCTTTCTCGCGAAGGATCAACTTTGCAGGCCATAAAGAAGAAACGGACTAACCGAGTCTCCTTTCCATATCCCTGTAATCGTCACTGTAAAATATTATCTCCTCTCGCTCTCCCTCTCTCTCTATCTTTCTCCCTCCATCGAGTTTCCCACTTTACCTAAGAACGTAAAACATTTTTGTATTCAAAGATTCCGAGAGAGTTTCGTGTACATTAAATCTGTATATCTAAGTAAGCTAAGTGGATTTTAGCG
The DNA here is from genome assembly GCA_951751655.1 of Ophion costatus. NCBI lineage: Eukaryota > Metazoa > Arthropoda > Insecta > Hymenoptera > Ichneumonidae > Ophion > Ophion costatus. Next base: position 16,583,920 of record OX632367.1, read on the forward strand.
CACGATAAACATAAGTTTATTTTGTACTATAACACGTTAATTGATGTTTGTTTAATAAAAATAAAAAAATGCAACCCGCTACTTTACACCACCATTAACGACCCCATCGACGATTCATAGAGAATTATTTGATCCTCTATTAATTTAGCGCATAAAAGTTCAGTCCGGATGGATTATTTGACGATAGTTGAAATGAATTGGGCAACAAAAAATGTCATTTTTGCATTAGGTTGCGGATGAGAATTTCAAAAGTATGTTAGAAGGATGTCAATTTTGAATTTTGATACTTCAAGTACCATGTATCGCAAAATGTTCAAAAATACTTGCGTAAACACGAAAAAGAGTTGTCAGTGCAGACGTCGCTTTTTGGAAACATTCCATTGCCGCTTCGGTGGGCTCTACTGTAAGCCTTTTGTCGATTGCACTTTGCGGGGTCCAAAAATAGCAGCGTTCCTGGAAAAACTCTATCGCTGGCCATGCGAAGCGTTTCGTCGGTGGAATTCTTTACCCTCTGCAGCTGTCAACCGCTGTCGAGACTTTGGGAAGCTGCAACCTCGTAGGACGCGTTTCTTCTCTTTGATATAAGGGTAATAGAAAATTGAGCAGAGAACACGTTCGGAAAAGGCTATCAAAAATCGAGCTAACCTCGTCAACAAAAGGTGCGACGATCGAATTTAATATTTTGTCGTAAACACGATTCATATATTCGTCAATGACGAGAATACACTTTTTAATGTTCGGTAATATTAGGTCGGCCATGGAGGATTTTTTTAACTGCGCACTGCAAATTTAAGGGATAGGCAACCGTTGATGAAAAAGAAAGGCATTTATTTTATCGCAAATGGAAATACGTACCTAAGAAGCAATTTTCAAAAAATTGTCCAAAAGTGGGCTAAATGCATTTAGCCGAGACAACCATCCAAAAAGATAGTTGGACACATGATAGCTTATAAATGACTTCCAACCGGACATTTGGTACCCATTTGGACAACTTCTTGACGACTATTTGGAAATTGGTGTCTGGGTATGTTGAATGCCTTAAAAAAAAACATGGCTGCCGGCGGATGAGATTTTTATTGCGACGTTTGGCGGTGAACACACTCCAGCATAAACGGTCCATCCGAAATTTAAAAACCAAACAGGTTATTCGAGTTGACAATAAATACAAGTCGTTGTCGATCGTCGATTTTTGAAATCATCCTTTTCAACAACGTGACGACGAATTGAAACTCGAGCATAGAAAATCTATGGAAAGTCGTTATTTTTACGTAATTATTAAAAAATGAAGATGGATTTTGAAAAAGTAAGATCGTCAATTACCTTGAAATGTTTCTCATTGCATCTCCTGTAAATTTGAAAACAATCCATCAAGTCGTTCTCGAAATATCACGTCCACCGACTTTGTAAACAATGTTTCGAGATAAACGCGTTCAGAATTTGACGTATGGTGCTGCTACTGCTTGCCCGGGCGAATGTTAGAAGCTGTAGCTCATTCAATTTCAGGAATATTCTAATGACATTTTCAGGGAATATATATAAAGGGTGATACTATCGAATAAAAATAGTTTCGGAAAATGTTTTTTTTTGACCCAACTAGTTAGATGTAGCCCGACAAAAACAACATTGAACTATCGACACCAAAAGCAAGCCCGCAAGCGGGCCAATGTTGCAAAACTCAAGTGCACACAATCGCACGAGTTTTCACCGCAGAGAAAGAAAGAAAACTCCCGCGAAAGTGCGGGAATAAGTCGCGAATTTTCAAAATCGCGCATACGAGGTCGCGATCGATATACCCGCGCTTTCGAGTCAGCCAGTAGAAGGCGGAAGAGCGTCGTCGAAGGCGCGTGTCACGATTGTGTATCGAGTGACGTGGAACCATTTAGGTTATGTCACTCGTTCGTAGCATCGTTTACTTTTTTACGATTATTCTTTAACCGAGTATTCGTTGGTTCGCGCTCTCAAAAGTTAATTGTTCCTGTGCGTGCGTGAGAAAAAAATAAAAGGCTCGATATGTTCGAGATAACGGACACGCAGAGTGAGTAAAAAAAGAACGTTACATCGCCGCGAGACGAGGCTCGTAGTGACGCGCGATGGTGAAAAGGATTTTTTGATCGTTTCCCCGTTGTATGGGGAGCGCAAGTTTTCTTTGCTACTTTTGCCGTATTTCGACGATGAACTGTTACAGAGATAGGCGTCGGTCTCGCGGGATTCGGGATCGCCTTCCTCTTTCTCGGTGTTCTCCTGCTCTTTGATAAAGGTCTTCTCGCCATAGGCAATGTGAGTACTTTGTGCCTTCGAAAGCTCGTTCCTGATGGATTTCCATGCGCGTAGAATTAACTGACGAAAACGTTCGTCCTTTCCCCAAGCTTTTGTTCATCTGCGGGCTGGCCTGCGTCATCGGACCCAGGAGGACTCTCAGTTTTTTCTTCCAGAGGCACAAGCTCAAAGCCAGCGCTGCGTTTCTAGGCGGCGTACTTGTAGTTCTCATGGGATGGCCCATTGTGGGCATGATCCTAGAGACCTACGGCTTCGTACTCCTCTTCAGGTATCTATCGCTTCTTACAGACCTTATCGGTCATATTCCATTCCTTTGGCAATTATTTTGTACCGTCAATTATTTGTCAATTATGTGTCAGTTATTTTATATCGTCAATTATTTAGTACCGTCAATTATTCTTCAATTATTTTATATCGTTAATCATTTTGTACCGTCAACTGCTTGTCAATTATTTTATCCCATCAATTATTTGTCAACTTCCCTAGTATCAATTAATTCGTAAATTATTAGTAGAAACTAGACGCATTTGTTTACTCCGTCGCTGTGCCTTTTTCAACAGTGAAAGAACGAAAAATTTTGTTTCAGCGGATTTTTGCCGGTGGCGGTGAACTTCCTGCGACGAGTGCCGATACTGGGCACTCTGCTGAACATGCCGGGAATTAGTCGAATATTGGATATGTTGGCAGGGGACTCCAACAGGACAACAGTATGACCCGACCTTTAAGACTATATCGTTCGACTCGAGTGGACGAAAAACTCGAACTTTGTACATAAAACAAAAGTTGCACCAGTTCCATGCGGGCTTAGGTGCCCGTCTCGTCATCCCTCAAAGTCTAGCTCCATTCATCGTTTTTCTTCTCTCTCCACCTCCCACAATCGCGCTTCATTCCATGCACCTAAGGGAAATAATTTTGTACGGGACTATAAAATTGCGAACTACGGAAGTAATAGGATAAATGTGTGTAATATATATATATATGTGTGTGAGTGCGAGTGTGTGATTAAGTATACGTTTGAGTGTACTACGTTTGCGGCCAACATTGAAGGCGGACACTGTGTCATAAAATTCATTTACCTATGGCTGTTCGTACGAAATCTCACTCGAATTATCTAATGTAATATATCGGATACGTACAAAACTACACAGTTTCTTCTCTTTGCTGCCTTGTTTCAGACCTAACCGGAAATCTGCGCCCTGCCAAACTTTGGAGCATTCCAACCTGTTATTTTGTCTCCTGTAAAAAAGAAGTGTGGTCTTTATTCATTTTGTTTTTTTGTTTTTTTTTAGAAGACAGTAATGAGGTTGCTGTGAATAAAGTGACTTTTTTGTAACGAGGTGAGATTAGGAGAAGTGCTACGGTACTTATAATCAGTGTTTATGAAACGATACTTTATTGATCCGTCACACCTGTTCCAAAAGAGTTCTCATATTTTAAACATGCGCAACAATTATGGCTCATTGTTATAGTCAAAGGATGCATACAGGCGTGAGATGATGTGGCATATTCGCCAGTTCTGGGTGCTATGAAGCTCTTAAAGAATAACTAGGGGTTCTTCACATAAGCTCTAATAGAGTCTCGTCTTTGAAGCATTCCTAATCTAACTTGTTATGCCCAAAATACCTGTACGGTAGTGAGACTCGGTGGTATCGCTGATAACGCCATCTGACAATTGTAGATATTTAGAATTGAAGATTACTATTCAATTTTCCACAAGCAATAAAAACCAGAACTTTTTAGAAGTCCTTACACCGAAACGCGAGTGATCATTTAAAAGCGTTGTATAAGCTGGAACCCATCATAAAGCGATAGCTTGTCGCTATCAGAGATTGTTCATGATCAATCATTATTTAGAATCCTCGAGATAGCATTGTTTTAGCATGATAAAATAGTAGATCTCATGATAGAATGACAGCATCTCACTATTCTAGAGATTTTTCATCAACGAACGAAATTTTCAGCCACTCACTTTGAGAGAACCCTAGCGGTTTGTGCGAGCCAAAATTTGATTGGTAATTCTAAACTGGTAAAGTCGAAAAATTCGTCTCAAGTATTGACTGGTAACCAATTTTTCCAGCATCGGACTGAAGCGATTTTGGTTGGACTCGTAAGTTACTACCAGTCATATTTTGGATGGTAATGGTTGTTTCCGCAGCTCCGCTCATTTATCGCTACCAGTTTTATTTTGGACGGTTTTTCGGTTCTCGTGGCCCCGCTCGATTCTCGCTACCAGTATTATTTGGGATGGTTGTTCGGTTCTCGCGGTCGGTGCTGCCACCACTCGCACGGACGACTGTTAGAAGCTGTAGTTCGTTGTTTTATAAATATTTCGATGAAATCTTCAAGGAATATATCTAGAGGCTGTCGTATAAAAATATTTTTGGAAAGCACAACTTTTCGACCCACCTAGGTAGATGTAGCCCATTAAATATTATATACATATACATTCACAAACAGAATATGACAATTTTAATCATTTGATAAAAATGATCCATTTTATAATTTTTTTATTGCGTAACTTGCACCGACCAATATGATTAATTACGTTTAGAGACATTTTATTTTCAACCAAAATTTCTGCTGCCTCCGATCCAGTAGAAAAAAATCCGGGCAGCTGTCCGGGAAGGAACGGCTTCTTAGTCCTTCCGAAAGAAAAAAAGCAAAGTGGTGGGGGATTGGTTTCTATCCTCTTTCCCCTTCGCTGGCAACGAGCCCCCGAGGCTTTCCCGCCCTTTTCGCGCGGCGTCATTCCCCCACTTCGAGCGAGCGTGCGCACAGACGCGTCTCCCGTGATCGGTGTGTGCACAAGCATGGGTGTGTGAAACGAATTTCTTTACTACGCGAGCAAATCGCTTTTTCTTCTTTCTCTTTTTTTCTATTCTCATTGCTTTCGTCGCTCCACGCGCTCTCCGCAGCGGTCCACGTTACCATGAATTTCCGTATGGGAAATATTCCTCGGGAACGCGATGCGAGTCCGATGAATGGAGTCGCGACATAAGGCTTTCGATAAGAGAAGCGAGAACATTCCGCTTGATACACGCGCGAGGTAAAAATTGGAAAAAAATCGTGGAGGGACGCGCGGGCGTGTGCGCAACGTCGGATGCGCAAGCATTTGAACTTTTCGTCGTCAGAGTGAGAAAGAGAGAGAGAGAGAGCTCGATATATAGAGAGCGGCCATTTTGAAGAGCGATATTACCCCTCTTACACAACGCCCTCTCGAACGAATAAACGAGGTAAGGCGCGCGCGAGATATCGTCATATTTCGGGGCTCCCTCTTGCGTTTGCGTGTGTATGTATGCGCGCGCGCGCGTGTGTATGTGTGTGTGTGTGTGTACATGATGCGTGCGCGTATGCACGCGTGTGTTTAACCGACAAATATTACGACGCGTTTGGGGAGGAATAAAAATTGGTCTAGCTCACGGCAAAATTGTGCGATCACTTACGTAAAATATCGAGACATTTTTCGTCTCTCTCTTTCTCTCTCGCTTTTTTTTCCGTGCCGATTGTGCACGATAGTTTGGGTGCGTGAAATAACGAGGAACAAGAGTTTCGTGGTGAGTTCGGCGCGTTGGTGAAGCGCCTCTTTGTGGACGGGAAAGACGACACCGCGACGACCGCACGACGACGACGACGACAACGGCGGCGACGTACGTGAACGAAAAATCTCTTTTAGGCGTCCTCCATATTGATGACAGCGCCGACAGTGATAATTTTGTGAAATTTTTGTCCGTTAATGCCCCCTTGTGTCCCGAAATCGAAAGCAAAGCCCAAGTCCGTTCGCGTATATTGTGAATTTTTTTTCTCTCTCTCTCTCTCTGCCTCGTCGCTCGAGGAAAAAAAGGCCTCGTCCGAAAAACGAAATAATGCGCGCTTCGTTTCATGCACCAATTTGAGAGTAATCCACGAGCAGCAATCCTGGAAGTCGCTCTCTCTATCGCCCGTCCCGCGGATATCCCCGCGCACCGCCCCACGCGTCCCGAAAAACATTCCAGCCGCCACAGAATTTCCCGTCCGTTTTTCCCGTAGCAGCAATGGCGTCCTCCACACTCCGTGCTCCAGTGCCATGCATTTTCTCCAGTCTCGCGTGTCGCGAGACCGTCCGACGTTTCCGCCTCTAGTCGCTTTCCCGCCGCAGGGCCACCTCGATTCCCATTTCGGCTCGCGGACCATGTCCGCCGATGAGCCACATCCGACTCGCTAGCGGGCCATGGCCCGGAGCTTAGCTTCGGCTGTAATCCTCGCACCGGAGGCTCGTCGCCAAGGTGCAAAGGGTCGACTCGCGCCCTCTCCGCACGCACCGAGACGCTCGTACCAATGACTTCTTTCTTCTGCCGAACAGGCTGACCAGCAGCAGAAAAACGCGCCTGGACTTGATGGTTCTACCATGTCGACCAACGTAGCTACCATCAAGCTCGAGGAGGGACAGGAGTCGGTCACCGAGATACAGACCTACCTGGAGACGTTCAACAAGGAGATCGAGGGAGGCCAGGGGGAACAATTGCAACATGTTCAACGTTAGTAGAGTAAAATTCGTCCTGAGGCATTCGTCCGCACCGCTGCGCTGAATAAGATCCCGAACTGCATATGATGAAATTCGAAAGTTTTTTCCTTTTTGACGTAGATTGCATCTAGCGAACGGTCTACTCGCACGTTTCGTTGAGTTCCGATGCAGAGATTACGGAAAGAAGCATAAGTCTAAGCTATTTGTGCAGCTTTCTGCGGAGTATCGTGGATTTAGCCGCAGTGAATATCTCTCACTGAGATATTTCGTGCACGCGTTAACAATAAAGTACAAGCTTGATCCTCGTAAAGGAACTGTGTCGAGTTGCCCGGATTGGGAAATTTTGTCGCGAACGATGTAATGGAAGTTGTAACAATTTAGACGTTGATCGCTTATCGAACATGCTCGGGGGTAAAAAGAATCAGTATCGCTCGAAATTTTAGGGAAATTGCTCGAAATTCGCTCTGGCTCCGAACTGGTTCGGAACAAGCACCCTACGAATCCTAGGATTTGGCAGAGGGGCAGACAGGCAGGCAGAGTCACTAAGAATAATTGTTTTGGGTTCCAACAGTGCAGCAAGTGGAGGGACTGTCCGGTGGGGAGGAGGGCGGAACGTACTTCGTGGATCAGTCCGGACAGTATTACTATCAGGCGAGCGGCGACGACGCCCCCGTAATGACCCAGGTACAAATCCAAGAGATAGATGACGGTGACGGCCACGAGGGGGAGGTCTCCGAGGAGCAGTACCACGAGATTGAAGAACTGGACGCGGTCGACGGCGATGAGGATGTATGTATCTCGCTTTGGCGACCGCAGCCAGCTTTAGGCTTTAACGTTGAAGAATACTGAACGTTTGTCGAGAAGACCTATAAGTATCCTTTATTATCAATCGATGAAATGCTCCTCAAGAAGTGAGAACTTTGCGACGGTATAAAAAAATATCTTTTGACGGCCTAAATCTACCTAAAGGCTCAAAGGAAATGGCCAAATTCCGAATTTTATTTCCGGCTAACGATTGGTGAAAGAGAAACGCGTTCCTTTTTTTAACATAAAGGTACGTTGGGACATAAAAAAAATACAGCGAAACAACAAAAACATGGCCGCCGGCAGATGATGAAATTTTTTTCGCCACGTTTGGCGGTGGACTCCAGCTCAAACTGCAATTTTTTGACTCGCATAGGTAGATGTCGCCCGTTAAGATGCGAAATTGCGATGTTGAAGAACGTTGGATCATAAAAAACTATCACGTAGATGTAGAAATTCCACAGACGTCGTAAATTTCGCTACGAGACTTTCCATTTTACGAAAAACGCCCGAAATATTAACTTTTTCGAGCCACTGCGTTATTCCAATCCTCGAACCTCCGCGCTCCCGACGCCAAACTAATCCGTGCACTTTCCCACGCAGGGTCACAACACCGAGAACAATCGGGTCGTGTTGAACTCCGGTGACGCTTATCAGACGGTGACGATAGTGCCGTCGGACACGAATCCGGGCGAGGTCAGCTACGTGTTGATCGTCCAGCAACCGGACGGCAAAGAGGGTCGGGGCGCTGGCAACGGCGAGGCCGGCGAAGGCGAGGACGGCGAGGGTGATCAGGATCTAACGGTTTACGACTTCGAGGACAACGAGGACAACGCTACCGAGTATGAGGCCGAGGACGACAAGTCCAAGATCATCAAATTCTTGCCGAAAAAGTCACAAACCGTGACCCAAGCGCACATGTGCAATTATTGCAATTACACGAGTCCGAAGAGATACTTGCTTTCCCGTCACATGAAGTCGCACTCCGAGGAGAGACCGCACAAGTGTAGCGTATGCGAGAGAGGCTTCAAGACATTGGCCTCGTTGCAGAATCACGTAAACACCCACACGGGGACCAAACCGCATCATTGTAAATTTTGCGAGAGCGCCTTCACAACCTCCGGGGAATTGGTGAGACACGTCCGTTACAGGCATACTCACGAAAAGCCTCACAAATGCCACGAGTGCGATTACGCGTCGGTCGAGCTGTCGAAGCTGAAGCGGCACATCAGATGTCACACGGGTGAACGTCCCTACCAGGTAAGCCGACTGGCCAATCTCGAAGTTCCTTCGAATCCGAGAGGCGAACTGGCAAAGAAAACGCACAGGCTTCCTTTTCCTGTTAACGGATCGTCCCAGTGTAACGGATCGAAAAATAGCTGATTTTCGCGATTTTTTTTTCGTTCGTTAAAACACGCTTATCACTCTGGTTTCTTAATATCGAATCAGAGCACTCGTAAAGAACAAGAAATACATTTGTGAACGTTTATTCTTATTTATATTTACATCAACTGAAACAAAACTTGTAAATAGATTATTAATCAGTATGGAAGTCGCTATCTTGCTATGGAGGTTTTTTAAAATCAAAATTGACAAAATGGTGGCTTGAAAAAAAAAACGTATCGAATTTAGCCTAATTTCCGACATTTTTTCGTTCAAAACATATGAAGATTAAAAAAAAAGCCTCCATAGCAAGATAAAGATTGATGTGAAGAATGTTGTGTCAAAATTCGAGTCGGATAGCTCGAAAACTCTTCCTGTGAGAGTGTACATCGTTTTGGAAAACGACACTCGAGAAAAACGCGTTGAAAGTTTCGAGTGCGGAATATTCACATAAATTGTCTACTCACGATAAATCAGCGATGCCTGGTCCATGTACATAACCGTCTACACTATCGGGGAATGCGAGAAAAATCGATTTTTTTTGAAAATGTCACACTGTAGTGATCCCTTAAGAGATCGCAGAAACCTCTTTTTTCGAACCCGCAGTATATCGCAATTGAACGAGAAAAAAAGTAAATTGCGTCTCGAAATGAACTGACATTTCAATCTATCAATAAAACGTATTATTTATTTGAAAAGTACGAATATTTTTATTTTAATATAAAGTACAAACATGGAGGTTACGCGTGGAATGCCGATAAATGGCATAAACGGCGTGGGCTTGGAAGGCATATTCTTTCATCAAGATGGCGCAACCTGCGACACTGCGGGCGAAACAATGCAGTTGTGGTGGACGAAGTTTTTTTGGACTTTGGCGTTTTCTCAAAGGAAAAGCGTATGCCAATGATCGACAGACCATTCCGCAGCTCCAGGAAGTAACTGGACGCACCCTCGATGAAGTTAGTCCGCAATAATGCCAAAATGTTATCGAAAATTTCGTCAAAAGAGTGAACGTTTGCAAACAGGGGCGGCCATTTGTCGGATATTCCGTTCCGCACATAACCTCCATGTTTGTACCTTATATTAAAGCAAAAATAATCGTACTTTTCGAATAAATAATACGTTTTATTAATAAATAAAAATGTCAGGTCATTTTGGAACATCCTACATTTACGAAACTCGATTGTGAATCTTAAAAGACAATCATTCGTCCATTCGCTTTCGTTTCAGTGTCCCCATTGTACATACGCCAGCCCGGACACTTTCAAGCTCAAGCGTCACTTGCGCATTCACACGGGTGAAAAGCCCTACGAGTGTGACATATGCAACGCTCGTTTCACCCAATCGAACAGTTTGAAAGCCCACAAACTCGTGCACAATGGTGAGTACGCGATCGCGGGACAACGGCGTGAGAATAGTGAAATTAAAATCACGAGTTTCAAAGATCCTTGTACGGATTCTCTTGCAGTAGGCGACAAGCCGGTTTTTCAGTGCGAACTCTGTCCAACAACGTGCGGCCGAAAAACCGACCTGAGGATTCACGTGCAGAAGCTACACACCTCTGACAAGCCTCTCAAGTGCAAACGGTGCGGCAAAACATTCCCAGACAGGTGAGAGCGGACTGTCCTCGAATTCAAACTTTGGAAAACATTACATATACCCACATATTCATATGTGCAAGTTTGTGAGAAAATTCGCAATTTCAATGTTGTAAAAGCACGGATATATACGTCTTGCAATAGGCTCGTAAGGTTGAATTTTAGGACGAATTTCCGAGACGTTTTCCTCCCGATGCATTCGTCCGATCGACAATACACAAAAGTGCGGCGATACCTTTAGCCGGTAGTGTCCACGCAGACGAATACATATATGTTGTATCCTCGACGAACAGGTATAGTTACAAGCTCCACAGCAAGACGCACGAGGGTGAAAAGTGTTACAAGTGCGATCTGTGCCCGTACGCTTCGATATCAGCTCGCCACTTGGAGAGTCACATGCTCATACACACGGATCAAAAGCCGTATCAGTGCGACCACTGCTATCAGTCGTTTAGGCAGAAACAGCTGCTCAAGCGACACTGCAATCTCTATCACAATCCGACGTACGTGCCGCCACCGCCACAGGAGAAGACCCATCAGTGTCCCGAATGCGAGAGGGCTTTCAGGCACAAGGGCAATCTCATACGTCACATGGCCGTACACGATCCCGAATCGTCGCTCCAGGAGAAACAGCAAGCTCTCAAGATAGGCCGGCAGAAGAAGATACAGATAATCGACGGTCAGAGAGTCGAGGTTATGACTGGTGAGTGGGCCGAAAAGAGAAGTTTCTTCGTATCGGCTCCGTGCGGAGCGTAGGGCGGGGGTCGTGAAATCGAACGCAGCGCTCGCAGTGGACAAAACATGCAACATACTCGGATATTTGACAAATAAAATGAATAAAATGCATTTATTACACAGCAACTGACTTGGCCCATTTTTAATGAAACAATAAGTGAAATTTCATTGGAAAAATCTCGCACTATGCAGACACAAATTTGAGATATGAATAGCCGAGTTTGTTGCAATTTTTTCACGCTGCGGACGCTTGTAATAAATTGCAAATTTATTACAAGCGCCCGCTGCGAAACTTTTTCGAATCAACGATCTTTCACAACAAATTGTTCGGAATTCGGAGTTGTTACGCATATGCCACTCAGGGAATTTCCTTCCTCCTGAAATAATCAGGAGAGTCAGGGAATTTGGCAAATTCTCTGGAATTTTCTCAGAAATTAAATTAGTTTTCAGTTTTTTTAATTTTCGATGTTTGGCACTGGCATAACTTTTTGTTGTATGTAATGAAGAATAATATAAATATTAAAAATATACACAAATATTTATTTTTATATTGTTCAGTTTTTTTGGTCAAGTTGGTTTAATTTTTCGTAATTGCAAAAATTAATTTTTGCAAGAATTACGAAATATGAATTGCAATGAAAATTATATGAAAAAACAAATTATACAAATGAATTGCAAAATTGCAAATTCTTGCAAGAATTACGAAAAATCAAACCAACTTGACAAAAAAACTGAACAGTATAAAAATAAATATTTTCGTATAATTATATTTATATTATTCTTCATTACATAAAAAAAAGTTATGCCAGTGCCAAAGAATGAAAATTTAAAAAACTGGAAACTGATTTACTGTAAAGCTCTATACATTTGCATTAGGTCTGTCGATACACGATGACATCATTATTATTATAGATAAATGTTTATATTGATTTTTTATTCACCGCCACCGTCATAAAAAAGCCTGTTCGTAATAAACAACAGGTTCTGTATTTGCTTTTAACGTATTTTTTTACTTTACACTGTTTGCTACTTTTCGAATTTAAGTTAAAAAAAATTATTTCAATTTGTAACATTTTCATATATTTGATCTTTAAAAAATTATGTTATCCAGTTTAACATCATTTATCAATAGAAGGATCGAATTGAGAAAATCCTTTCTTTTTTCAAGTCGGTTAAAAATGTTTTTTTTTTCACGAAAATGCTTCATTGCTATTTCTACGTATATAATGTTGCTCCTATAGTTTGTAACGTTTCCAAATACTAGTATGGTCGAAACGAGACTTAACTCATGATTTTTAACTTGAACAGCCTGTATGGAAAGATGGGAAAAGTCAGGGAACTTCCGAGTCAATGCGTAACGACCCTGGAATTGTTTGCATCTTAAGGTAGTCCTATCGCTTCACAATAGTCATACCACTGATCATACTTGAGACCTGTACAATTTATATTCGTAACATATGCAAAAGTAATGATTTGTAATAACTAAAATTTTCCATTTGTAAACTGTTTAATGAATGTTCACATTTAATTAGAAAAAATGAAAGAAATAGCTAGTCCAACGATTCTCGTAGCAAGTGGCAATAAATCCAATACCGGAAGTTCAAATGAAACCTGATATTACATGAAAATTAGGTCAATGAGCGTATTTTTTTCTGAGAGCATTGGATCACTACAAGTATGTAAATCGGATTATTTTTAAGAATCTGACGGTACTGTATACACTTTTGTAGCGACCGGAAATTGGGTATTTGTATGTCGTCTCGGGATTCCTTCACAAAAGTACGCAATTTTTGTTTTTTCTCTGTAACAAGGTCGACAACCGACCCTGAAATTTTACAGAGACGATTATTAATATATTTAGTGAAGCTCAAAAAAGAAATTATGAAAACCCTATGAATCGAAGCCTGGCGACAGGACTACCTTAGTTTATCCATATCCCGAAAACGCTGCAGAGAAATTCCCCACAATAATAGCAAAGTAGCAATCGATCCGCGCTCACAAGGATGTTTACGATATGATTAGCGTCATTGACTAATCTCCACGTGTCGTTGCGTATGTGCCGAGCAGGTGATTTAGCTTCTAAACTTAAAGGTTACGACGACGACGAGGAGGAGGACGAGGACGACATGATGGCAGTCGAGGGAAGCGACGGCCAGCAATACGTAGTTCTCGAAGTCATACAACTCGCCGACAATCAAGGAAGCGACCAGGTAAGCCCTTCGAATCCAAGCAAACTTACCGCGGCCCTCCAAACGATCGTTTCAATCGAATATCAAGGCCCTCCGGGGCACGAGTGCCCGAGCGTTAAAGCGAAGTCTCCCATTCGCGAACGATTGGCACGCGCTCTGTCGGCGAATGCACGGAACTATTGACGTTGTCGCAGATGGCGGTGGTCGCGAACGAGGACGGTGACCTGATGATGCAAGACCCGCTGGGCCAAGAGAGCGGCCTCGTCGTGACGGCAGTGGAGAACGGCGAGGAGGAGGAGGAAGAGGAGGAGGAGGAGATGGTGATGGAGGAAATGAAGACGGAAACGGACGCGAGAGAGCCGTTGAAGCAACCGCGCCAAACAACGCGAGCCGATCCCGCCCTCCGCAAAGAAATGGAAACTTGCTTCGGTTTCGACGACGTAAGTTTCTCGTTACGACTGATATTATCGACGTATCAATGTTCGGCTCTCGGGTGTAATTGATCGAGAATTATTGTGCTTGACGACAGGACGAGGAGGAGGACAACGAGGAGACCGGCGGCATCCGCTTACTCCAGACAATTTCGTAATGAAAAAACGAAACAAGAGAGGTACAACAAAACGAAAACGAGAAAAAGAAATAACAACAAAATTGAGCGGACAAGGAGGTGTACGTACCTACTTAATAGTCAAATATTTTTCTCCTCGAGCGGTACAGATGAGTGGCGAGCGCAAAAGGTTTAGCATGGCACACGAAGGGATGAAGGATAACTTTGGAGAGACTGTGGGGAAGCAGTGTACATTAGAAAACGTTAATAATAATTTATGATTATAAATGTAGCCTCATGTTAACGTAGCGTCGTACGAGAGAGGAGAGAGAGAGAGAGAGAGAGAGAGAGAACGAAATTGTACCCGTATTTGTATGGCTGATAGAGAAAGAGAAAGAGAGAGAGACCGAGTGATAACACTTTCGCAGGATTAACATCGTTTTGTCGTCAAGCTCACTGTTGCACACTCCATCAAACTTCCAAACGTTCAGCTCTGTTCGGCGTAAAAAGAACTTACAATATTCCGCAAACAACGTTCGTTCTCCCCAGATACGACAGAAGCGCTGTGAACATTGAAAAAGATAAACTACCACAATTTTCGACTATTTTTTTTATTCATCGCGTTTCTCTCGAAGCTCCGTTCTTTACCGCGTTGAAGAAAAGCCACTGAAAAATGTTTTGCCTCGAATGTCTGAAAGTGAATACGGTTATTCGTTGATAATTCCAAAACCGCAGTTCTTTTATAATACTCTCTTTACTTGCTCAAATATTCAAGACAGGAAGCGTGTCTTCGCGTCCAAACGTTTTACAGTTAAATCGCCGGGAATCTCCGATATATAGGCCGAGTCTATGTAAAGTTACAGTCGCACCGGTATCTCGCAAATTCACTGAGAAAACACAAGAAAAATGAGCGTGATGCAGTTATCTTCCACGTAATTGCAATTGGCTCAATGGTATTACGTTACACAACGTACGCTTGGGTCCGTGATTATTCGTCTTTATCGATGCTCATCACACGCGATCCACTCCCTCCCAAAGTAGACACCCTTTTCAAATGGAACTCGTTCTTGCAGTTTTGCGAATTTCTTTTCCTTTTTGCGAAAAGAACGCGAGAAATCGAGATACGTGCCAACGATTCAAAGATCAAACAGTGAGATTGGAACATGACAAAAGTTGCAGCTGTTTCGTGACGAGAAGGAAAATCACGTGGACAAATGATTTACGTGCGGTGCTCGGGGTGACGCTTTGTTGCTAGCAATAAATTGTTTGGCCATTGATTCAGGCGAATCTTCTTTTAAACGCATTCAGGCGATTGCAAAAGTACGCAGAGTTTGGGTTTGGGGTTTTCGGAGTACTTGCCCTTGGCAGTAAAATGCTGAGAGTCGGCTGATTCTTTTAGAGACCCTTCTCTCTCTTTTTATCGCACGAACGAGATTGTTCTTCGCGTATTCTTGCGGAAGTGTTGTGGCTTATTTAACGTGTGTGCGGGAGGCACCAAGGGAACACGGGAAATCGAGAAATGGTGGATCGGCATTGGAAAAAAAATTAGCCGAGAACATTTGTCCCCGTCTCTTGATTACGTGGCCCGTTCTTTTTTAAACTTGTGCGTTGAAACCGCAATATCACAAAAACCGACGCGATGTGAGGCTGCCGTGTATATAAACGCTTTTCATTATTCTGTATTTGGTACGATAGACGTAGACCTTGAGATTAAGAGCGTATGGTAGAATTTGGCCAAGAGAGAAAGAGAGAGAGAGAGAGAGAGAGAGAGAGAGAGAGAGAGAGAGAGAGAGAGAGAGAGAGAAGTAAGTTCGAATTTTTATCCTTCATTTGAACCTTATGCTCGCACCGAATATTTTCACATTTCTTTTTCGGAGGCGAGGCAGTCTTATGATTTTTCTTCATTCTTTTTTGTTTTTGTACAACGTACGGTATGTAACAAACGAGATATCTGGACGAGTGGCGATCTAACGCGACGACTGTCCAGCTGGGGTAACTGGGAGGAAGAAAAACGTTTAAGGAGGGTCGAGCGTTTCACCGATGAATTTTAAGGGGTATCCTCAACGCCCACCGGTGCAACGCTCAAGCTCCAAATCACTATACGAGCAAACAGTGCGAAAAAATTCGCGAAAAAAAAACTAATGTCAACGATACTTCGCAGTGAAATATTTTTCTCAAGCACGTGTCTCGTTCGCTCTCGCTTATTTTTTTCTGCACGTTCTTTTTTTGCCTTGGTTGTTTTTTTTGTCTTGGAACGTGCACGCGCGACAGGGCACGATACCTTTCTTAGCCCCCCCCCCCCCCCCCCCCAGATCAATAACAATGTACGTCGATATGTCGTAAAATAGAAATACAAGCTTCTTTTTGGCGTTTTTTTCCTCCTCGATTGAGCTCACAGGCGAATCGACAAAAATTGAGCACTCGAGCGAACAAAAAAGAGAGAAAATAAAGGATTCAACGAAAGTGGAATATTCGCCCGCGCTGATTAATTGTCGTAGATAGTTGACTAGTTTCGTTAAGTTTTCTCGCTCGTTTGCACACGTATCGGAAGAAATTCGAAAAATTGTCGCGTCCTGTACCACTCGAACTGTAAGACGAGAGGTCCTGAAAATGGAGGAGGCAACGAAACGAAGACGGAAATGTCGAGACAACCCGAGGTTTAAAAGTAATAGTGAGAGGGGCAGAAAGAGAGGAAGGGGAAAATGGATCTATGTAAATTTTTTTTTACATAACCATTGTACAATTGTAATTTAGTAATTTGAATCGTCACCGTACACGCTGTCGAATCTTGTGCACTTTCTTACATTAATTCCAAAGAGAAGCAGTGTAGCGTTTTCTCGAAATAATAAACGTTGGAAAAAAATGACGAAATAAGACAAACAAAAAAATCAATAAAAAACACAAACGAAAAGGGGAATAAGATCCGTCGAGAGATAACGAAGCGTTGGTGAAGATTTTTTTTCTCAGCGGACCTGTGTGAACGTAAGGATTTCACAAATTGTAGTTTTATGTCTGCGCTATCAGGGCGAACGTTAAGGTAGTTGGGCGCTGTGCACTAGTCGAAGGCGAGTGCTAGGCTTTCAAAAAAAAAACAAAAATAAAATAAGATGAAAATTGAAATAAAAAATTGTACAAATTGTTATGGACGTATCGCGATTGAACCGGAAGTAGCAATAAGGTTATTGCGAGATAAGTAACGAAGCGTCGCCTGTGTACCGGAAGCGAGGCGATGGTGCAAGTAGTTCACCCGTTTGCGGTCTCTTCGATTCACGAACGACCCATTGGAGAGTCACTCGCTCGTTTTACATTCGGAGAGTGCAGCGGAGAAAGAAGACAGCCGGAAAAACGAAATGACGTGTAGGGATGAAGGGAGAAGTTGGAGAAGAAATAGAGAGATTGAGAATTGGAGACAAAGAGTGCACATCCACTCGTAAGGTGCCCCTACTGGTTTGTAGGGTAAGGAAGTATCAATAACACACAAATATAATTCAAGGAATCGCAAGAATAATGCAAACGTGTTAAAAATAAGGAAAAATTAGGCAAATGGGTACTAAAAAATAAAAATAAAAGAAATTGGCAATGCCGTACGAAAAAAAAGATTCGGAGAAAGTAAACGTCACGAGTATGAAGAATCGCAGCAGGTAATAAAATGAAAATTGCAAGAGAGAGAGAGAGAGAGAGAGAATCTGCGTTGCCTCAGGCGACGAACGAGCCTTCGTAATTTTCACGGTAGCTTAACCTCTCAATAAGATCAAACGAAATCGATGCAACAGAAGAAATTTGAAGAATGATCCAAAAGTAAAGACCGCGAGAGAAAGAGAGAAGGCGAAAGGGAAGTGACATAGAGGGAGGGGAGAAATACAGAGCGAAAAAGAAACAGAGTTAAAGAGCCGCACCCATATGACGTTAAACTCCCTCCTATTTGGCGATATACGCACACAAGGGGTCGTCAACCCCTCGGTTTTGCAGTAGACAACAAAACGATACGGAATCGTTTTTTTACTTTCTCCATCCCCCCCGCCCCTAAAATATATACCGTTTGCACTAGGCATCGTGGGACGGGTGAACACGTTTTTCCGCTCTCGAGTCAACGATACGCACGTTCCGTTATATTTACCATAGGGGTGGCAATGGGGCGACACCGACGATTGGCCTAATTGAGATTGGTCGGACGAGGGCACGTACAGCACTAGCCTCGTGTACGTGAAATTCGATACGAGGGCACTTAGAGCCCGGCAATCACCAATGATAAACGAGACTGCTAGAAGGCGAATATTCATATGGAAATTGGCAGGGTGAAGGTATGTTTGTTGTTTTAAGGATGTTGAGTCCTTATGAAACATGTTAATGTTAATTGTTCAATAAATAGCTTCTTAATCGTCATGAAATTTTTACACGACCTCCTGAATACTTCATGTAAAAACATACCAAATTTTCAGAATTCTATCATCATTACTTCAACCTCCTTAAGGGTTGAAATAAAAAATGATGAGAAAATTCTGAAAATTTGGTATGTTTTTGTATGAAGTATTTAAGAGGTCGTGTTAAAATTTCACGACGATTAGGAAGCTCGTTATCAAAAAATTAACATTTTGTTGAGAACAATTTTTAAAAGAAATAAAAAAAAAATTATTAATAAACTTCGTTTTGTTTCCGTTGCTTTCAGTATATTGTAGATATTATAAAATTGAGAGGTAAAAAAAAAACTTATTGCAAAGTTACATCAGTTTCTATAAAACAGCATTTAATTTGTGAATGTTAATTGTTCAATAACGAGCTTCCTAATTGTCGTGAAATTTTTACACGACCTCTGAAATACTTCATACAAAAACATACCAAATTTTCAGAATTTTATCATCATTTGCGATTTGGGACTCAACATCCTTAAAAAAGATCGTGTAAATTAATTTCGTGAATAACTAGTGTAAATTGACGTTGTAATGTTTGCAAACTGTTTCTGTAAATGCAGTTTGCGAACTTTGTGAATATCTTTTACAAATGAATATTGTCAATTTTGCAAATAACTTCTGTAAGGTAATTTTGGAAATGTCCCGCGCAATTTCGGTCAATTATACTTGAATTGGCTGGGTCTTAAAACTAAAAACTTTCGTACGTTCCTTTTGTAAATTCAATGAATGCTTTTCATGAATTGTGTATATTGTTTTGAACCTTTTTTCTCATCAATTTTGATGAGTTATTTTGATGAGTTATTTTGGTGAGTTATTTTGATGAGTTATTTTGATGAGTTATTTTGATGAGTTATTTTGATGAGTTATTTTGATGAGTTATTTCGATGAGTTATTTTGATGAGTTATTTTGATGTTATTTTTATGTTATTTTGATGAGTTATTTTGATAGTTATTTTGAGTTATTGAGTTATTATTTGAGTTATTGAGTTAGTTATTTTGAGTTATTGAGTTAGTTATTTTGAGTTATTGAGTTATTTTGATAGTTATTTTGATGAGTTATTTTGAACCTTTTTTCTCATCAATTTTGTAATTTTTGCAAATCATTTTCGTCAATAGCCACTAATGTACGAACAGGATTGCCTCGTGAGGAAAATCGTCGTAAAATATTATTTTCCCCAATGCACCTCGTTGCGTTTTGAATAAACGCGACTCGAGGGACCCGCGAGGTAAGGCTCAAGCTTGAAGTTACCGTGCGGGCCTCTCCTTGCGCTGGAAAATGAAAGGATGCACGACGACGGTGAAAAACGAAAGGATGCAACGTAACCGGAACGAGTTTTGCCTCGCGCGGTTGCCTCATTTTTTATTCATCGTACGTTTCGGGGCTCCTCGGGCTGTGTACCGTAATTACCTCTCCCTCTCTCGCCCTGCCTCCCCGCGTAACTCCAAAAACTGCATACATCTGAAAAAGAGCTGAAAAAAGTGTCGAGGGGCTCGAGCGAGAGCGTGGAAAATTTTCGTCAGACGTGAACAACATTGTCGCTGTTACGCGAAGAGAAGAAGACGAAGGATAAAAGGAAAGGTAGGAGAACGAGATGCGACGATCGAAGTGGGAAGGTTCCAGAGTGTGTGTGCATTTTGCCTCGGCCGTGCATACATATTCATTAGCCACTTTCCCGTGGAATTCGCGTCTTTTTATTTTCACTTCCTACTTTATAAAGGAAATAATATCGTGTACCAAGAGTTGGTATTTTTGCGATAGTGCAGTTCGTATTAGATTTCTTTATCGAGGTATAATGTTTTATGAAATATTGTAGTTTTTATCGAAGTATAATATTTTATGGATTATCGTAATTTTTTTGAAATATAACGTTTCATGGAATATTATAGTTTTATTGAAATGGAGTATTTTATGGAGTATTAGATTTTTTATGGAAATTTGAACTGTGATAGACATTGTTAAATTTTTTCATTGAAATTCAATACTTTGTCGAATATTACGATAGGTTTGTTCTTTCATCAGCATGCTCTTTCGGTTTGCTTATATACGTTCTGTCGAGTCGTATTTTTTTTAACGCAAAAGAATACACTAAACCACGTTAACATGAAAAATAACAGCAAAATAAATAAAAATACAACATTAATACAGCAATTATTATCGAAAATGTCTATGGAAAACTAAATCAACCCACAAAATTTATTTACAAATTGATACAAAAAATTGATTTAATGCACAAAATTGATGCAGAAATAAATCTGCAAATTTCGTATAGAGATAAATATTTTTACCGAAATAAATTCAGAGTGCAATTTATGAAAATTTCGAACAATTTGTGAAAACTTCGTACAATTTATGAAAACTTCGAACAATTTATGAAGACTTCGAACAATTTATGGAAATTTCGAACGATATATGAAAACTTCGAACAATTTATGAAAATTTCGAACAATTTGTGATCACTTCGGACAAATTGCGAAGACTTCGAACTTACGGAAACTTCGAACAATTTATGAAGACTTCGAACAATTTATGAAAACTTCGAACAATCTATGGAAACTTCGAACGATATATGAAAACTTCGAACAATTTATGAAAACTTCGAACAATTTGTGAAAATTTCGAACAATTTATGAACACTTCGAACAAATTGTGAAGACTTCGAACAACTTACGAAAACTTCGAACAATTTGTGAAAATTTCGAACTATTTGTGAACACTTCGAACAAATTGCGAAGACTTCGAACAACTTACGAAAACTTCGAACAATTTATGAAAACTTCAAATAATTTATGAAAACTTCGAACAATTTATGAAAACTCTTTTTATCGGACGATTCCACGCCGTAAAAAAACAAGCATAGTCCCTCAAAATTCTTCCTCGGTGAAACGCTTGACCCTCCTCAAGCTCGATAGCCCTGGCACGGGAATTAAATTAATAACGAAAAGCGTGCTCGACGCTCCCGGGTTCCGGTTGGGGATGGAAAACGTAAGGCGCCATTATGGTGCACAGGAGTAAGTGAGGTAGAGGCCTTTAGGAGAGCGACTGAGAGAGAGAGGAGAGAGAGAGAGAGAGAGAGAGAGAGAGAGAGAGAGAGAGAGAGAGGGAGAGAGAGAAAGAGAGAGAGAGAGAGACAGAGAGAACGAACGAAGGGCTCTCAGGATTCCCCTATATTTATCATATACATATATATGCATAGATCGCCGGCTAGCAGCCAAAAGGGCGTTACTCCCAAGGACTCATAAGTGAAAGTGCACTCGGTTGAGTCTTTCGGCGTCATAGGGCTATCTACGATATAACTAACAGGGTGGTCCGGCATCTGAAAAAGGAAACTGCATTCATGTACATACATGCATTTTATTACAAGAAGATCGCCGTTGAACGCCGACGAAGAAGACGAAGAATGAAAAGGGAAAGATTTTTGCTCCGGAACGAGAGACGCAGAGCGGACACGCGAGATTCTCTCACACCCCGCCGTCGCTCTCTCTCTCTCTCTCTCTCTCTCTCTCTCTCTCTTTCTCTCCCTCTCTCCCTCTCTCTTCAGCTTTTCTCTCTTTCCAGCTCACTCTTTTTGTGCGCTACGTTCGTGATCTCGGTACAGTATTTTGCAACGTGAAGAATATCGCGAGGGGAGGAAGGGGGCGTCGGGTCCGTGGGAGGCGAGAGAGCAGTCCCGGTAACGCGTGGGCCTCGCACTTTTTTCCTCTGTGCCGTGTATTTTCGTCGTATAACCCGTGTCTGTCTCTTTGCCGAGTCCATTTGTCCTCGTATTCTCCCCGTCTTCGACAACGCACGAGGAATGAGGCTCGGAGAGGGGGAGGGTCACCAATAAAGGCGTTACCCCCACTTGTAGCGCAAAAAAAGGCCTTTTTCATGAATTTTTTTAAAGAAAACTACAAAACTTTTTTAATCGATCAATATACCATCTTGAAGAACACATCTTGAAGAACTTTCAGTAATTTTTTTATTGAAAAATATTACATTGTTTAGTGGCAAATGGCCGTCAATGAAATAATGTTTTTATATACACGGTTTGCGGTGACCAACATTGCGGCGAAGTGGATCATCTGAAAAAAAAATGCGGATGGATTTAGTCAAATATAAGTATAAACTAGTCTTTAATCGAAGGATTTTAAAAAATATTCATTTTTCACCAAATGGCGGACAGTTAAAGTTAACGGTTCGATTTTAACGAAAAAAACGGCCGTTTTTTGGCTATAAAATGGCCAATTTTTTTCGAAAAAAAAAATCGAACGATTAAAGACTACATTTTTATGTATTAAATAAGCCTGCAAAATTTCAAGAAGATCGGTTCATTAGTGTTCGAGTAATCTTGGTCACCGACTTTAGAAATGCCATTTTGAGAAAAACCGCGTTTAAAGTTTCAATTTCAGTTCTTCAATTCACGGATTCTTCTCTTTCAACGCTCATATCTCAGTCAATTTTGTTCGGATCGACTTGAAATTTTCAGGACATATTCTCAGATACTTATACTTCAAAAAAATGCAATAAAGAAAAATCGATTTTTTCAAAATCGCAAGTGGGGGTAACCCCTTGAGCCTTCGACGAAGCCTCGATGATATTCGTAATTTGCGGAACATTTTCTATCGGATAGAACCACTAAATGCAGTGAAAGTCGGAAATAATTTTTTCGACATTTCAAGCTACTTTGGCGAAACTCGGAGAATCTTGAGATTTCAGATGACCGTAGCTCCGTTCCTATTTGAGCGGCATACACTTGTCGGGGAGGTTTGTAAAGAGATTTCGGTAGACTTGAAAAATGCCGTTGGATTCATTCCGATATCTCGATTCGTTCTCCCGCAAAACGTGAGGGGAAAAATGTCCGGAAAAGAGGCAAATGTATGGAAAAAGTGCGAAAATCGATAGTGCGATTTGCAATTCCGCTCAACGCTCGTTCTCTTCATAATTGTTTTTTATTTAAAAAAATGCCTTTTGATCGATGGAGCTGTTGTTTTTCGATTTTAAGCGGAATTTCAAAGTCGGATTTGTAGAATCGTAAGTTTTCCTCGAAATTTCGGTATAACTTGCCTTGAAATTACACCTGCATGCTGGGATATAGTTTTACTTGGCTATACACAAAATTCAGTTAATTCTTGAATATTCCCGTTCGGAAAAGGAATACCTTAAGGGAGCTTTCCAGTGTGACAGCCCGAAAAATCGCTGTTTTTCGCGATTTTTTTTTTTAAAGAAAAAATAATCTAATCGGTCTGGTTTTTTTTTGTATATTAATTGGGTATTGAAGAATACAAAACAATTTTTTAAAGATCGATTTATTTGTTAATTAATATCTATAAAAATGACGAAACAATTGTTGCAGAAAATGCACTTGGATGTGGTGTCCACGTTGGGGGTCACAATTTTGATCTGAAACAAAAAACACAAAAAGATTATTGATCGGTATATAATTGGCTTTCGTGCTATGGAGGCTTTTTTTTTTTTTTGCAAAAATGGCGCCGGTTTGAACAAAAAGTATCGATTTTAGCATTTTTTTTGGCAGTTTTTTTTACAAAAAAATAGGAAGATGTCAAAAAAAAAAAAGCTTCCATAGCACGATAAACAATGACGTTAAGAATATTGTGTAAAAAATTCAACTCGATAGCTTTAAAACTCTGCCCTCCAAGTTGGACACCGTTTTGAAAAATGCTGTTTCGAGAAAAACGCGTTCAAAGCCGACGCGGCAGCTGTAGCGCTCCGTTGCCTTCTTCCAAGAAATGCTGTACAGTAACCGAAATAATCTGAATTTCGGCATGAAAATTTCAGGGAATATTCGGAAGAGTGCATACTATTCGATAAAGCAAAAAAAAAAAATCGATTTTTTGAAAATTTCACACTGGAAAGCTCCCTTAATCACCAAAATCAACTATTGACATCTAAGGGTTGGTTGCACCCTTTGAAGTAGCCTCCCCCCCCCCATAAAAAATACGTATCCAATAGTTTTTAGTGCTCCACCATATACATGAGTTTCAACAAAATCGAAGGCAGACACCAAAGTGATGTTCCTTGTAAGCACACGTACCTAATACTGCTTCGTACAAAACGTATGTTTATGCAGTATGCGAATGTAAGCTGTGCACAATCGTCCCCGCGGATTCTAATGCGGAGCGCGCGGGACATGGTTCCACATTTGGCATTGGGCGCACACGTGGAGAATATGTTCACGCTGCGGTCTCTTTCACAGTTTTCTCTTTGCGGGCATATATATATATATATATATATATGTATATATATATATATATATGTATATGTATATGTATATATATATATATATGTATATATATATATATATATATATATATATATATATATATATATATATATACATATATACATGTATGTTGTGTCGCAATAGCGCCATTGTAAGACAATCGGCGAGTTGTACACGCGAGAAAAACAACGATGCTCACCCTGCTTATCCTTCTCGGATAGTCCGCGTATACGCAGAGGTTTAAATACGTTGCCTGTGCGCCTGTGTTTGTGTGTTTTGTTCGTGGGACGATTCGCGGTGCTCTTGCATTACGTAGTCCCAACAAGGTTCGCCGGGGGATCGATATTGATCGTAGCCCATGCGCGTTCCTCGGGTATCGCTCTTCTCTTTTGCGGTGTTCCCGAACGCACGTATTCTTCCTGGGTTTCGTACTTCGCCGATTGCTGCGTCCGGAGAGAGGGAAGAGAAGAGAAAAAGAGAGCGGAAGGGGGGGGGGGGACGAACGGGAAGGGAAGACAAAGAAGGGAAGAGAAAAAAGGCAGAAAAAGAGGTGGACAGAGGAGAAAAGTGGTTGGAGCAGGTAGAGGAAAAGGGAAATGCGAAGAAAAGAGACACAGAGATAAAGGAAACAGGAGATGAAAATTGGAAAGAAAAAAAAAGTGGAAAATGTGGTTTTTGGAAATTTTTTCCAAAATCCACGTCCACATCATCGTAAATGCATTTTGTGAAGTTTGTAGGGAAACTCGGGGTAAGACGAATGGGCGGGGTAAGATGAATCTTAGGGATGTTGAGTCCCTATGAAACATGTTAATGTTAATTGTTCAATAAATAGCTTCTTAATCGTCGTGAAATTTTTACACGACCTCTCGAATACTTCATGTAAAAACATACAAAATTTTCAGAATTCTATCATCATTTCTTCAACCTCCTTAAGGGTTGAAATAAAAAATGATGGGAAAATTCTGAAAATTTGGTATGTTTTTGTATTTAAGAGGTCGTATTAAAATTTCACGACGATTAGGAAGCTCGTTATTAAAAAATTAACATTTTGTTAAGAAGAATTTTTAAAAGAAATAAAAAAAAATTTATCAACAAAATTCGTTTTGTTTCCGTTGATTTCAGTATACTGTAGATATTACAAAATTGAGAGGTCAAAAAAAAAACTTTTTGCAAAGTTACATCAGTTTCCATAAGATAGCATTTAATTTGTGAATGTTAATTGTTCAATAACGAGCTTCCTAATTGCCGTGAAATTTTTACACGACCTCTGAAATACTTCATGCAAAAACATATCAAATTTTCAGAATTTTATCATCATTTGCGATTTGGGACTCAACATCCTTAAGCCTAGCCAATAAACAGTGTGCGCGAGCACAGTCATGGTTGTTACGCATATGGAAAACAGGGAAAATCCGGGAAAACTCAGGGAATTTCGTTCCTCCCGGAATAATCAGGGAAAAGTCAGGGAATTTTGGAAATTTTCTGGAATTTTCTCAAAATTTACTTTTTGAAAGAGATACGAAAAAAGAAACCGACTTGACACAAAAACTTAACAGTATAAAAATACATATTTTTGTATATCTTTAATATTTATATTATTCCTCATTATACACAAAAGAAAGTTATGTCAGTGCCAAACATTGAGGATTCAAAAAACTCAAAACTAATTTACTGTAAAGCTACATTTGTTTTAATTTCTTACAAATTAAAAGTAAAGCTACAAAAATACATTTGCATTCGATTTGTCGATACACAACCACATCATTATCATTATAGACAAGTATTTATGTTCTTTTTTTCACCGGCGTACGAACTTTTGTTTATAATGAAGAACGGGTTCTGTATTTGCTTTTAATGCCTTTTTTTACTTTATAATGTTTAAATTATGTTTCAAATTACAGTGAAAAAAAATAAATATCAATTTTATCAAATTTCCATATATTTGGTCTTAAAAAATTATGTTATCCAGTTGAACATAATTCTTCAATAGAAGGATCGAATTGAGAATTTCGTTTGTTTCTTCAAGTCGATTAAGTGTTGTTTTTTTCACAAGAATCAGTCATTGCTATTTTTATGTATATAATTTTCCCGTATAGTTTGTAACGTTTACGAAGACTAATATCTCTCTAACTCAAAAAACATATGCTTGATGAAACGGAAGTGTTCTTTATTCGGCCCTAATCTGGCTAGTCTGCAAAACCTGAAATTTTTGCAAAACCTGTATGGAAAACCTGGAAAAGGTTTTCATTTTATACATAATTTCGGTCACTTATATCTGAGTTGACTTAGGTATTGATATAATAAACTTGTGTGCATACGTTTTGTAAATTCAATAAATGATTTTTGTGAATCTTGTAAACTGAACAAAAATTCATTCTTATTATTTGGAATTAATTCTGGGTGTATTAAAAAATTCGGAATATTTTTGTTAAGTAATTATGTAATTTTTGCACATTATTGGAAAGCAAAGAGAAGTGGTTAAGAAAGGGAGAGAAAAAGCAAGAAGAGATGGACATGAGGGTCGAGGATAGATTTACCCACTGTTTCCTTCTCTTTTTTCTTCTTACATTTCGTTTCCTGATTTTTCCTCTCTTGGCTTGTCTCTCTCCCTCTGTGTGTCCCTTACTCGATTTTTCCTCTTTTTCTCCTTTTTTCGTTCTTTTCCCTCACCTTACCGATATGTTCTTTCCTTTCTCTCTTTCCGTTTCATCTGTTTGTGGTTCTTTACTTCCTCTCTTCGTTCCTTTCCTTTATTTCTGCCTTTTCCTCTCTCTTTTCTCTCTCTCTCTCTCTCTCTCTCTCTCTCTCTCTCTCTCTCTCTCTCTCTCTCTCTCTCTCGCCCTAGACATATGTATATACATAGATACAGTTACACACACGAACACACTACCGGATAAAAGTTTTACACACTTCAGATAATTGCAAAACTTTTGCTCACTGAATAATTGCTAAATGATGTTAGAATAATATAATTAATTTCATTTATTATTTTACGAAGATAGTATATAGCTCTATATAAGGAATTGTATTACGCTAATATAATTTTGCAATTATCGGAAATGCCCGAAAACTTTTGATCGGTAGTGTGTATCAGGGTGTCTTAAATTGACCTGACATTTTAAATATTTAAATAAATAAATAAATAAACAAATAATTAAAGAAATGTATACATATATATATATATATTCCTGTCTATCTACTTTTACGTTATTTCTCTCTTTTCCCCTTTCATTTCACTTCCTTCCCTTCTCGCCGTGTCCTTTCCTCCCTCTTTCCCAACCCTCCCAACCTCCCAAAGGTCCATCCCCCCTCCTCATTCCCAAGAGAGAGGGAAAAAATCACCCCCTCCCTTCTCCATCGCCCTTCGCATCGTCAAGCACGATCGTCTCGAAATTTCCACAATTGCACTTTTTTTACGCATACCTACGCAGTATCGTCGATGCAATTAGGACCGTGCGCACAGAGAAAGGGGGAAGGGGTCTACAGCGGCCAAAGCGGAAATGGGATTAGCTCCGCACCGCGCGCGAGCGACAAAACGAGGGACGCGACGAGATTGGCATAATAGACACGATCGATATTCATCGGGAGCGAAGAACAATGACGATTATGTATCGTCATGTAGGTACGATGAATCGTCCTGCTCTATACGACCTCCCCTCCTCTCCCTCTCGATCCGCGATCGCCGTCATTGTCGTCGACGACGATGACGATGATGCAATCGCAGGTTGTTGCGTAAGGGCTCGTTGCGTATACCTCGTTCGCAAGTATATAGCTGTATGCGTGCACGATACATTTGCGCACGTGTTTGTTGCATTTGTGTGTGAGTTCGCGACTGTATCGAGGATATCGTGTCCTGTCGGCGCTCCGAGAGGTCGGGCATTACGAACAGCCGTAATATCGTTTTTTTATTTCATTCGCAACGGGAAATAACGCGGTGATAAAATATTGGCGCTATTTATCGGTGTCGAAAAATACCCGAGGATCTCTCTCTCTCTCTCTCTCTCTCTCTCTCTCTCTTTCTCTTTCTCTCTCTCCCCTCCCTCCCCCTCGCCCTTTTTTCGAAGCGAACTTTTCGTCGCTCGGTATTTTCTGCCGGCGATCTCTTGTCTGTGGAAAAAGGGACATATTAATTCAGCCTTATGCAGCCTGTTGAAAGGTGTCAATAATTTTGGTGAATGTTTGTTTTCTTTAAATTTTTATTATAGGCTTTGAATTTTTAGCGAGTTTTTTTTTTATCGCATTTATTCAGTACCTTGTCCTTTCTTTCTATTTCATTGAATTTGTCGGAATTTCTATTAGTTAATTTTCCTTTTAATGAATTTATTCAATTTTTTATGAGTAAATTTTTGTTTTCCGGCAAATCTGCGAATTTTTTTGCTAGAAATTTTCTTCTCCATCAAGAGCTTACACCTAGGTGAAATTTTTGAACATATCGTTTTTTGGCTTTCGACGGATCCTCAATCGTACGTTAAAAAATTGGGGTTTTATGGGCGTTTATAGGTAGGTTCCACGCACCGGCGAATTTTTTAAGGCGTTTTTCTCAAAATGACTTTTCCAAAATCGGTGGCCACGATAGCGAAAAAAATCACCGCATCGATCAACTTTAAATTTGGCAAGCTTCTCTCACATTTATAGAACCAGCGCTCGAACGGAGATTGTTTTTTCAATGTACGTTTTTTTTTATATCAACGGAAGTAAAGCGTTTTTTAAGGATTTCATTAAATCCTTCGTCCAAGCACCAGATAATTATATGATAAAACTAAATACGTTTGATTTTTTTATTTCGGATGATTTTTTTCCGAACCACATTTATAAATATTATTCAATACAAAAATCGTGAAAGATGCCTAAAACCATACTCTTTGATGTAAAAAAGAAAATTATATCCTGCCGCGTTTATCCAGACAAAATTCACGAAAATTCTGCTTACTTCCGGCCACGAGCTAGGTGTAACCCGTTAAGGGGTTACCCCCACTTGCGATTTTGAAAAAATCGATTTTTTTTATTGCATTTTTTTGAAGTATAAGTATCTGAGAATATGTCCTGAAAATTTCAAGTCGATCCGAACAAAATTGACTGAGATATGAGCGTTGAAAGAGAAGAGTCCGTGAATTGAAGAACTGAAATTGAAACTTTAAACGCGTTTTTCTCAAAATGGCATTTCTGAAGTCGGTGACCAAGATTACTCGAACACTAATGAACCGATCTTCTTGAAATTTTGCAGGCTTATTTAATACATAAAAATGTAGTCTTTAATCGTTCGATTTTTTTTTTCGAAAAAAATTGGCCATTTTATAGCCAAAAAACGGCCGTTTTTTTCGTTAAAATCGAACCATTAACTTTGACTGTCCGCCATTTGGTGAAAAATGAATATTTTTTAAAATCCTTCGATCAAAGACTAGTTTATACTTATATTTGACTAAATCCATCCGCATGTTTTTTTCAGATGATCCACTTCGCTGCAATGTTGGTCACCGCAAACCGTGTATATAAAAACATTATTTCATTGACGGCCATTTGCCACTAAACAACGTAATATTTTTCAATAAAAAAATTACTGAAAGTTCTTCAAGATGTGTTCTTTAAGATGGTATATTGATCGATTAAAAAAGTTTTGTAGTTTTCTTTAAAAAAAATCATGAAAAAGGCCTTTTTTTGCGCTACAAGTGGGGGTAACGCCTTAAGTTCACGAAACTTTTCGTACAGCGTTCATACCGAGTGTGGGGGAGGTGGTGGTCGAAAATAGAGGAGAGATTCTTGTCGTGGATAAACAAGAGGAAGAAAATGGTCCAGGTCATAGAGAGGAGCTTGACGTGTTCGTAAGGATATCGGGTACATGTACGAGTATACACACTGACCGGAGAAGGTTTATTGTAATCCCTGCATTGTAATCCTTCCTTCCTCTCTCTCTCTCTTTCTCTCTCTCTCTCGCTCTCTCGCCCACTATTATAGTGGTAAATGTCGTGCGGACGACAACGACGAACTCTTACGTCTCTATACCGGATTGCTCTCACGTCGCACAATACAAGGAGAACGAACGAGATCACTCTCTTTCTCTCACTCTCGTGCCAATTTGTGCACGAGGCGTGGCGCCAGGCTCTTTGGCAATAGCGGGGGCTTCAAGGATTTTCTCTCTTGAGAGCAGTGACACACGGAATCATCGAGATTCGTCTCGGAGTTTGTCTCTCTCTCTCTCTCTCTCTCTCTCTCTCTCTCTCTCTCTCTCTCTCTCTCTCTCTCTCTCTCTCTCACTCTCACTCTCTCTCTCTCTCACTCTGTCTCGTTTTGCCTCGACTCTATCCATCCCTCTTTTGCGCGATCTCCTTACTCTGCAATAAATATATACACATCAAAATATATAATTATTATTAATCATATAATTTTAACTTACGAGGTTTATAAAAAATTTGCACACATTTTTATACACATGTACAAATGATGAATTATTATTATTGCATAATATAATATAGTACTACCCTTAATTTATTGCAATTTTCTACTACTCGTCTACTCGTAAGAGAAGACACTACTGTGACAGGCCAAAAAGTGGTCGTTTTCCCAAATTTTTTTGTCTACTAGATTATTTATTTGGGATTCGGAAAAAAGGTATGTTATTGAGGCTACGCTGAACTTATTTCGTGCTGACTTTTATTTTGAAAAATGACAACTTTATTGACGTATAATAGAACAACTTGGCAATGGTTGGACTGAACAATAAAATATTTCATAATCTATATAAATTTGGTTCTCGTTGTACGTAGCCTTTTTTTCGAAAAAAAATCTCAAAATGGCGTGACAAAGGGGTGTCAAAAAAGTGTATTTTTGGCCCAAATTTATACTTATATTCAGGGGCTCCAAGAATACTTAGTTTAAAAACGCGACTACGTACAGCAATAGCTACTCGAATTACGGAAATTTACGTTTTTTTATTGATGATGGAACAAGTATAGCCAGAGTTGGGGCTCCGGCCAAGTCGAGAAAAGTTGTTCAGAGAAAAACGCGATCGAAATTTTGACTATACGTAAATCGTTGCGCTACGTCTTTTCATTAAATCGTCTGTAACTTGGCCAGTTTTTAATATTTGAGCTTGAATATTTTTTTCACATTTTGTTGAATATTCATACTTTGAGAAAATGCGAAAAAAATCGATCTTATGGTCCCAACCTTTGGGGTTGCGGTGTCTCAACCTTTCGACTGCATACTGCCTCTATCTGAACGTGGGGCTGTTTGGACCTCAGACGTCTTTGGGATCGTTGTATTTCGGTAAACATGCATTTTTTGTTCGTAGAGACGTTGCTTTCTTGTCACTGATCCTTATTTTATGGCCCAAAATTTATTTTTTAAGATCAACAAGAATTACGTGCCCAAGGAATTGTTCAAAGTGGGCGACAGTCAGATGACAATGCAGTCAATGGAAAAAGAACATGGGGTCCAAATGACCCAGTGTGCAGTCGAGGGGTTAATATAAATAACAATAGCCTTAGTTACTTTTCGGAGCCTGGTGGAACAACAATAAAAAAGGGGCAATCGATGAGATAATTGCTTGTGATTCGCAATATGCTCGAAACAATGGATGTTTCTATTACCATAGCATTACATCGCGTTACGAAACACGAGTTCGTATATATTTCGAGCGCTTGCGTTTACATTTTAACGCTCGAAAATATTTATTTTTATTTTTCTATACCGTATCCACATTCATATTCTTATAGCAGAGAATTTTCTGCAAACTATTACTTCAAAATATGAAGTTTTGTAAATAGCACACATTGTAAAAAAAAATTATTAATGCTCCAAAATGAAATACGATTTTTCGATGATTCACAGTGCAATTTTTATTTGCATAAGTATGTATCTACATGTTTACGGTCGAAAATATTTATTTTTATTTTTCTATACCGTATCCACATTCATATTCTTATAGCAGAGAATTTTCTGCAAACTATTACTTCAAAATATGAAGTTTTGTAAATAGCACACTTTGTTGAAAAAAATTATTAATGCTACAAAATGAAATACGATTTTTCGATGATTCACAGTGCAATTTTTATTTACATAAGTGAGTATTTACATGTTTACGGTCGAAAATATTTATTGTTATTTTTCTATACCGTATCCATATTCATATTCTTATAGCATAGAATTTTCTGCAAAATATTTCTTCAAAATATGTCCGTCTCGTGGCTCCTATCGCGGCCGGAAAACTCTTATGCGAGAGAGAGCGAGAAAACGCTGAAAATGACGGTCGTAATTCGTCTCGTTTGTTCGTTTCTTCTCATTACTGGTGCTCGTTTCCGTTCGGCAGCGTCTGCGCGAGAGCGCTGCGTGGCAAGTTTCGTTACGTCCGCGGTGTCGATGAGTCAGCCAGTTTTATGCCCGAGGCACGGGTCTCTCTCGGTGTGGCTCTCTCGTTCTCATCCGCCTCGTCCTCTTCCTCGTCTTCTTCTCAAAAGGTTCGAGCGATGCTCCTGGCACCCTGTACCCATGTGGCCGCTGCTCGCTGGACCAGTTTGCAAATGCGATCAACGCTTGGTGCTAATTTGGACCACCCTTCGGTGCATTCACAACCCTCCTCCGCCCCCTCCGGCCGGGAGGCTTGCTTGCAACCCTTTGATGAACAATTCGAAACAATTCCAGGATATTAAGCTTTCGAAGATGACATTGGCTGTGTTTTTTCGAGGAATATTATTCCGGTTGACCTAGAGAAATTAGTTTAGGATTAACAGAGAAAAGAATAGAAGGTCGTTTGCATTTTTATCTCAAAGTGCAGTAAAATAATCAACAAACGATTGATACAGAGGATTAGGAATTTTGGATACAGTGGATGTGGAATGTTGGAATGTTCAGTCATGTGATTCAAATCGATTTTTAAGATATACTTTTTTCAAATAAGATTTATACTTTTTGAGAATCCACTCATTTTGTGTATATATCTTCCGGGTGTCCCATTTTAATCTTACGCCTGATTTATCTCGAGAAATACCGCTCCGAACAAGTATCGAGTATAAAAAAGCTTTTAAGGTTCAAAGGGGGACGTTAAAAAAAAAATTTCATGGTACAAAAGTTAAAATGTTGCATCAAAAGGGACGACATGTTTGTAGTAAATGGGATCGTGAAGCTTTTTCTCCAAAACATTAATCAGGGCAAAACTAACAACTTTCGTAGGTAAAGTTTTTTGATAACGTTTATAATTTTTAGGTTAGAATACCATCTTTTCACGCCGAAGTGACCTGATGCTTGTTTAGGTTTGATTCGGTTATCGAACGAACCCAAACAAACTCACACCCACACACTTATTTTAGGGACGATGAAGACTTTACCTCCTCGTGGTATATTCGGGATAGCGCAAAAATAGTAAAGAATGGTATGGTGACCAAAACATTATGAACGTTATCAAAACCTTTTCCTACAAAAGTTGTTGGTTCGGACCTGATAAATGTTTCGGTGGAAAAAAATGCATGATCACATTAAAAAAGGCCATGTTGGCCAGCTTAACGTCGCCATAGTGAATTTTGGGCCATAAAAGATATCTTTTACGTCCTTCTTTGAACCCTAAAAGTTTTATGCTCAATACTTGATCCGAGCAGTATTTTTCGAGATAAATCAGGTGTAAAATTGAAATGGGACGATATATATATTGTTTACAAAATTCGATGTACAGAATGCGATGGGATCCATCGAGAATCGCATCGGGGCTCGGTTCGATAAAGTGTAAATCCTGTAGGATGCACATTGAATTTCTACATTAAATTCCACGGGCAATCCCGATTAGTATCCAATGTACGAGCGTGACGATTTAGTATAGGAATCCAATACGATGAGTCATTGGATCGGAAGTGGAAATATGTATGGGAATCCAATTGGATCCATACGTCAATTTCTGCGCGGGTAGAACTTTGAGTAATATCACGAAGTATATAACGACCAAATGGACTATGCGATAAGTACGCCACGTGGATGAGAAAGAACGACGGGAAGTTCTCCGCTACGCCGTGAAGAATTTTCCAGCGACACAATGCGAAAGACACGCGTTATTTCGTATAACCCCGAAGAGTTCTCTATTGCAATGGGTTCCACTCCTATCTCTCTCTATCTTCCTTGAGAGTGAAGGGAGCGAAACAATGATTGTCACGTTGTATCGTAATTGTTGGTGACTATATATATATATATACATACATACATACATACATACATGCATACATACATACATACATACATACATACATATATATATATATATATATAATAGTATTATAATGTCGATTAACCCAGATAACCCGGTCTCTCTCTCTCTCTCTCTCTCTCTCTCTCTCTCTCTCTCTTTATAGTCCCTGTGTGGCTGTGTAAAGCCGCGCTAGGATCGTGATAATGCCGATCCGCTCGCAATCCATATCGTCATTTGGAGGCGACGGCGTGGCACCGCGACGTGGTCGCAGCACACGTTAAGAACACTGTCTCTTTCTTTCCCCCTCTCTCTCTCTCTCTCTCTCTCTCTCTCTCTCGATATTCCCTCTGCTGTTACAATAAAGCTACAGGGGCAAGCGAAGGAGAGTGTTGCTCAAGAACAATGATTCACGATTTGCAAGCACCCTGCTTGATTTCCGCCTTCATTTATATATACTTTGCATATAAACATTGTTATATATATATATATATATATATATATATATATATATATATATATATAGAATAAGAATTTCTTATTGGTTATTAATTAAATTATTATTGAAATTAAAATGACCCACGCATTATTCATAAAATTAATATCAAGATTGAAATGTCTCTATAATTATTTATAAAACTGTCAATAAAATTAACATTTCTCAATAATGATTAATGAAACTACTACTCAAATTAAAGTTGCTCATTCGTTATTTATTGAATCATTATTAAAATGAAAATTTCTTAATTGCTATCTATTCCATTACCATTGAAACTAACATTTCTCAATCATTATTGATCACATTATTATCGAAACGAAATATCCCAATTATTCGCGAAATTTTTCGTTTCCGCGCATTCGTTGCCTCTTTATGAACAAATTTTCGACGGGAAAATACCATGGTGTACGTGACTTTTTTTTTCTTCCACCGTCTTTACCGATTCCATTTATATTTCTTTCCCGTCGCCGCGTTCGATGCGTCGTCAACGAAAGTTTTTTTTTCTTCATCCAACCACGTACAAGTTGACAGCAACGTTTCCCAGTGTCGTGCAATAATCGACGAGGAATTTTTCGGCCCGGACGAAGAGTGACCGGCGCACTTGGAATTGAGGGGAGGAGCTCTCCGCGTTCGAAAATCATTGGGACTTCATGCGGAGTTTCGTAATTGCACGAAACGCTCTTTCTTGATTTGCACGACGCGCGAAATGTTCGGTCGTCGTATGTGAACACCTTTCTTATACGTATACCGGCAATTAATGCGTCGTTACTATTCTCAAGACGAAACGATACTGTACGAGGCGACCGGGACGAAAGTCCGTACGCTGTTTGTGGAAAATATATAATTGACGGCGGTAACGAGCGGATACATATACACAATTATATATATATATTTAATTGAACATTAACATCGTCACGCCCGCGAATCACGCGGGCCTTGCAAGTACGTATATGATAAAATGCAGGAACGCTTTCCATAACTTGGGTGGAAAAATAACGAGAGAAAAGACGAAAAATAAAAAAAAAAAAATAATAAAAGAAGTGAAATCGTAACAAAATCAACGTATGAATAAATACAGACAGAAATAGATAAATACTTTCGATAAATAGGTGAATAGCTGATCGATAAATAAATAAACAAAGAAGTAAACAGATAAAGAGATAAATAAATAGGAAAATAAATAATGAAATAAACAAACCAACAAATAGGCAAGAAAATAAATAAATAGTGATAATATGAATGGAAAAATTTATATGTAAAGAAATATTTTTAAAAACAAGCTTTTATTTGATGTACTAAAAAGTAGGAAATAATATTTTTTAACCAAGTCACTTATATGTGACTGTAAATGCATGCTTGGGGCGCTCAAATTCGAAATGTTTAATACATTGGATTAATTCAGCTTCTTTAACGGTATTCAATTTGGCACAAT
The DNA here is from genome assembly GCA_951751655.1 of Ophion costatus. Classification (NCBI taxonomy): domain Eukaryota; kingdom Metazoa; phylum Arthropoda; class Insecta; order Hymenoptera; family Ichneumonidae; genus Ophion; species Ophion costatus. The sequence continues at coordinate 16,620,677 of OX632367.1, forward strand.
AGTAATAAAAGACATTATTATCACACGTTTATACTCCGTTTCAGGATTTTTATTTGAGACATCTAAGGTTGTTTTACGGTAAATTAAATACAGTTGATATGTTAACGGATTTATGTGAATGAAAGATTATAAGTCTAAATTTTGAACGCCTATTATTTATAGTCACATATAGGTTGGACATAAAGGCAGAACTTGAAAAAAAAATGTTTTCTACTTTTTAGTACATTTAACAAAAGCTTGATTTTTTAAAATACTTTGTTTTTAACGTAAATTATTTTCTACTTTTTAGTCCTTGATTGATTTTACTCTTTTACGTTTTATGATTTTTTGATTTTATAGACTTTTTACTATACGATTTATTTATTACTATCTCTTTTACGTTTTATGATTTTTTGATTTTATAGACTTTTTACTGTACAATTTATTTATTACTATCTATTTATTATTTATTATATGATTTACTATATGATTTTTATACTTTTTGATTTTAATTGATAGTCAGTTGTTACTAGTAGTTTTCTCGTGTACGAGTTTGTACGTTAAGAAAATGGAATGCTTGTCAAAAATAACAAAGACTGTAAATTGGGATTGAACTTGCGACTAATTGCTGCGTATAAACTTTTCACATACAAACACAGTCGGCTACGAATTTATTCGTATGTGTTAGTGAGATGTTATATGGATCATTAGGTATCCCTAATTCTACATGACAAGTTGAAAATTTGAAGGATATTTTTTTTTATGTTGAATCATGCATTGCCGCCTTTCAGATGCATGTTGCAATACTTCAGAGATCTAAATATTCGGAAAGTGGGTAAAATATCGATTTTCCGTTTTGCATCTCACGGAAAGTCAAGTTAAATAAAAGCTTGTAAAATAAATTAGATAAATAAATAAATGAATATGTTCGTTTTCCTTCGACGGAAAACAAAAATCAGTAGTTGGGTCCTGCCGGTCTGATAGCACGATGAAAACCCAAAAGAACTCATTTTTTTTTGGAGTAATCGCAACTTGTACATGTACGATGTGCAGCATTCAATGTACATATATATATATATATATATAGATATGATTATACCGGCGCGTGTGTAATGTACGGAGGACGTGGGAACGCATGCTCAACGACGATTAGAGATCGCAATCTGTATTCCTTCATGCCTGGGGTCTTCGGGCTCAAGCAGGACGAAGAATAAGCAAAAGGAGTCTGCAAACGCTGAGTGCGATAGGCGCACACGACCTGGAGAGTAGTCCAGAGCATCGAGAGCAGCAGGGCCCAGCTATATAGCGAGCGATGTGCGCAATGGAAAATATACAATCCGGTGGTTTATAAGTCCAACGGTAAAAGGGCGCTTGTGTAAGGAAGAATAAAGCTATTATGTGTATATATATAATAATAATGATAATGATAATAAGAATAATAACAATAATAACAATAATATAAGGTCAATATGCCGGGTCCTGAAGCGGTGACACACCGGAGGCGTAAATGTACTGCTTTCCGCGTTAGTCTTGCTGCGACTTGGCGACGTCGTCCAAGAGATGACGACCGTACGTCGAGGAGTGCCCTCCTAGAGTTCGCGGTGAGTTCTTCGGTGTTCCTTCTCCTGCTCTCTCTCTCTCTCTCTCTCGGCCCCTTATTTACTCTCTATACAGATATACGATCTTTCTGGATGGCCTTTTTTGTCCTCCACGTGTTTCTTTCGCTGGTAACTCTTAGTGAGACGAGTATCAAAACTCGTCTCACTGAAGGGATTTGTCCGAACAAACTTTTCCTGGCGAATTTTGCTGCTTGAGCCCTTTTGCATGTAAAAGGGCTTAAGAAGGGCGTAAGGCACACATACACAAGCATGCATGCATATATATATATATATATATATATATATATATATATATATTTATTTATTTATTTATTTATTTATTTATATGGGAGAGGAAGTACTCGACGATTGGGTACACAAGAGGGCATTATTGCCACGAGAGCTTGGCTGCTCCGAGACGTGTTTCAAAGGAGAGAGAAACGAAAGAGTTATACAGCTATACGGTTTGCCGGTGCATATAGCTGCGGAGAGCGAATTGCGTTCGGAAGGGAGCTAGATGTACTTCGTATATATATATATATATACACATGTTTGGCAGAGAGTTCGATGCGCGCCGGAGGGATATTCAACTTCAATCTTCACGTGTATATGTATATATGGGAGAGGCGATCTCGAAGCATTCAACTTTGAGGACCGTACATACTTTTTTCTTGGTTTTTTTTTTTCATCACTTTTTTCGTTTGTAAGTGCCCATTTTCCTACAGAGAAGCGTCTGAGTATACAAGAAGTCCCGGTATACACATCCTTTTTAATACGCTTTTTTTTCCAAGCTTCGATCGAATCTTCCCCAGTGCCAGGGACCGGAAGTCGCAGATTCTCGCGTCGTATTCCGGACTTTTTGACCGGTGTGACGCGGCTCAAGTGGCTATTGTAAGAGAAGAAAAAACAGAAGAAGAGGCGAAGCGCACGTGGTTGGATGGTAAGAGGGGAAGGGGCCCTTCTCGCCCCTCCCTTTTTCGTGGGCCCTCAGGTGAACGTCGCCAGTCAGGTGAGCCATCGAGACTCGGCCACAGAAGCTACAGAAACTCAGGGAGGAAACTATTGTCCCTCCTGTCCTCTCCTCCTTCCGCACCTTCTCCTCTGGGCGACTCTCGAAACGTGGCCCACGTTTTATTTCGTGTATACATTTATTCATGCACGGTAGTGCGCCCCGGACTCTACGTATATATCTACATAATACACGGAGATGTATTACATGTGCCATGATAAAGATGAGGACGAAAAAGACGAAGAATAATAATAACAAAAAAAGCAATGAAAAGAAGGAGAAAAAAAACTGTATTCAGAGGACGATATTCAACCGGTCTGCATGGGTGACTCAGGAGTCGACGCTTTTTTTCTCTTCCTTTAAAAGCGTGTCGAAATCTCGCGACTTGAGAGTCGCGTGACAAAATGCTTCGAAACCTTGAGAGAGCTGGACGACAGAATATTTATCCAAAGATCCAATGAAAGCGAGAAAGATTCGAGAGATGCACAATATTTTTTTTTTTCCCCCGAGTTCCATAATATACCCTTGCGGGTTTTTACGTATTACGGTTCCCAATTGGATCCTTTGCTGTCATTTCCTACTCGCACTTGGCTAATCTAACCTAACTTCCGTAAGGCTTGAGGGCTTACACTACTGTAGACGTCCAAAGGTAAGTAGTTTCTCGCGATTTTCTATCGGGTGGAAGGACCAGTGAGAGGATAATAATATTCAAGGATGTTATTAGTCATGAGTTCAAGTAAACAAACAAAAATTCGTATTAAAAAATTATATAAAATGGTGACGCCGGAGTCATTCTCGCGAGTCATGGTGCATCTGTGACGCCTTGCGGCACGAAGTGTAACTGACGCAAATTTGAATATGGAAGAAAAAAAAAAAATTCTATTGATTTACATGAGTATAGCTAGAGAAGTACGTAGGGGATCTTGAAAATATGAATTTTTGTGTAATTGTCGACCATTTAAAGTAAAAATTCAATTTTCGACGAAAAAAAGACAATCATTTGTTAATAACTAATGTTATAATTAACTTATGGAAAATCCTGTATTTATTTCTCTTCGCAATGTTATTTTGAAGATGTGCTCAAAATTTGGAGTGAAAAGAATGAACATTGTTGGAGTTATGCTGCGTGCCGTTTTGATTAATTGTTTTCCGAGAAAAAGTTTTTTCCGCTTATTCTACAGGGTGTCCCAAATGTCACGCAACAATATGCATGTTAAATGTTAAATGTTGCCGCGCATGTTAAATGTTGCGTGACATTTGGCAAACCCTGTAGATGGTTCGATGCATCTCTTAAGCCAATTTTTAAAAAATCCGTTTTTTGACAGTCCTACAGTGGTGTCACCCCTTAAGGAGTTTCGGGACAATTGACGAACTGTTAACATTTGATGCAAATTTATTTAGTAAGTTCGTTGTCGTGTATTGAATGGACCCTCGAAATTTGAAATCGATCGTCTGAAGGGTTTTTACAAAATTTACAATTGTAGAAAAAACCCTTTTGAATAGACCTGAGGCTATCGCTGGAACTACCGTAAGGTAAAAAGATCGAAAATTGCATTTTTGACACGGTTTGAAAAATTGAGTTCCATGTTTCGTCATTTTTTCGACTTTTTCAGCTTGAAAAGAATATGGCAGACATCGGAAATATTTTAGTTCGGGTCAGAATTATAGATGTGCTGACTATACCATAAAAAATTGAGCGAAATCCGTTCAATAGTTTTTGAGATGGAGTGGGAGCCAATTTGAAAAATACAGTTTTGACAAAAAACGCGTTTAAAAGTGCAAGTACGATTTACACAAAGAAAATATAGACTGACCATTAATTTGCTATGTCGGGTCCATACAACGCACACGTTTTTTTGCAAATTGTGCAGACATTTTTTGTTTCGATTTTTCGGATCTGCTACATGGGATAAAATTAAATTTTACGCTAAAATTAAATTTTACGATAAAATTAAAGTTTACGATAATATTAAATTTTACGATAAAATTAAATCTTACGATAAAATTTAATTGTACGCCTTAAAATGTTACGAGCAACTGTCAAATCACTCAGTACATTATGACAATTTCGTCATCAGTGTCATAATCTCCTGAGTGACTTGACAGTTTTTTAAATAATATTGTAAACATTTTTTCACACTTTTTGGTTGCGTAAAATTGCCGTTAAGCGATAAGCGTACGCATCCCCCTATGTTACAAAGTGTTTTTTTATTGCAATTGTAATTTTCATAGAAACGGTATAGACAATCGATTTGCAATTTGGCGAGTGCATTCAGCAACAGACAAGCGATTTACTGTGTAAATTCGAATAAAATGGTATCATTTCGTCAATTGTCTCAAAATTCCTTAAGGGCTTACAACTCGTTGACATTTTTGAAAATGTTGATTTTAGGTTCTCGACGGATTCTCAAAATATAACATCTTAAAAATTTTATCTGAAAATTTCAAGACGGTCCGTTCAAAAATTGAGGAAGTTATTGGGCACTTATAGGTAGGTCCGCGGGCCCGTGAACTTTGAAGGCGTTTTCCTCAAAATAACTTTTACAAAATCGCCGACCATGATATCGCAAAAATCACTGCAACGTACAACTTTAAATTTTACGACCTTTTTTGACAGATCGAAATCTGACAGAAATCGGCGTGTAGGATTACTCAAAAACTATTGAGCCGATTGAGTTGAAATTTGGTAGAAATATTGATAATATTGGTGCCTTCTACTTGACGAGAGTTATTTCTGAAAATTTTTAATCCAAATTTTACAAAAATTTCGCGTGAAATTTTGGATTTTTTGTTGTAATTGCGTGCCAGTCTCTCAAATTTGCTTTTCAATTACTGTCAAATACATGTACTAACTGAAAAAAATGTTCAAATTTTTTTCGCATCAAATTCTACGGGAAGCTAGAGTACACGCCGATGTGCAGCTCCCGGGGCACTCTTGCTGTAATACTCTGCCACAGTTCAGCGATTGCGACGATAAATGAATTTTGAAAAATGGTTTTGTATACTTAAGTATACTGTTAAAGTGTACCTACGGTTTGAAAACTCTAGTATAATTATTTCGTAGTGTACCCTTCCTTGACCCACTTATATTTGGCCATGGCTTTGACGCCCTGGGTCAATTTGACCCGTATAGAACTTCATCCACCTGCCCTCAACAACCCTTCGGTCGGTTTTTATTGAAAAAAATCCGTGATACACATTAAACATTTCTTAATATGTCTACATAACTAAAATATGGAAAATATTAAATTGAATGGTAAAAAATTATTGAAAAGTTTGAATGTTGGGCAAGTGAGCGTTGTATTTCAAATTCGTGCGGGTCAAAATGACCCAGTGTGACAAAGAAGGTTTAAAAAATTTCTTCATTTTTCTCCCATCTGAATCTACATCCTGCCTTATCCATTATATATATATATATATATATATATATATATATAGTGAGGAGCGTGAGGAAGAGAATGGATATGGATATATATATATATTTTCCTCCGCTAATTCCCTCCCAATATAATTCAGCAGCAAGGCACACCCTGTGAATATTCATTAATTGTTCAATTTGAATTTACCGTGAATTAACGAGAAGATTTTCTAAATTAGAAGCATCAATAATTCATTACAATTGTTATCCTGTTTTTCTTTTCGCGTCAGTCTCATTGTATTCATTGTTCAGTCGGTGTTGGGGGGGCGGGGGGGAACCGCGTCGGTGGAGGCCGCGCGGTCCCGAGCGTCGCGGCGCCTTCGTTGGCGCGGTGGTGCTCTCGAACGGTTGCGTTCTTGCGTGTGTGCTGTCAGTTATTTCCCGGCAGCGAACGACGTCGGGCGCGCCGCGCGACTCCGCTCTTCCGTTACGTTTAAACAAGCCCGTGTGCTCGGCCCTCGTTGCGCAATTGTTGCACCTAATTATCGCTCGAAACGCGTCGTAGCGATCGATGTTTTTGCCTCCTCATTTTCTTGATTCTTCGTCGAGTGATGACGCGCGTGTCAAAAGTGCAAAAAATAAATAAATAAAAATGAACGCTAGCGACGAATGAGGAGCAGTGTGAGTGAGCGACGTCGCAAAGTCACGTGTGGAAATTGGATTAACGTCATTCTTCGTCCTGTACGTCATTTTCGTCCCGATAGAGTGTTATTACTGTCTCGACGGTCCATCCCGCCCCCGTCCTCCCTGCCTCATCTCCGTTGAACTTTACTTCCGGATCGGAGTCGCGTTTTTCAAATATTAATTTTTTTTTTTCAAATATAGAAAAAAATTATTTTTGATATATATTTTTAATTTTTTAATATATTTTCTATTTTTCATATATTTTTGAAAATATTTTGTAATATATATTTTATTCTTAAAATATATTTCCTGCGTTTACAAATATATTTCTTATTTTTTTTATATATCTTTTATTTTTTAATATATTCCTTATTTTTTGATATATTTTCTATTTCTTATATATATTTTATTTTAAACATATTTACAACCTTTTAGTATATTTTTTATTTTTAAACATATTTTTGATTTTTTGATATATTTTTTTCAAACGTTTTTTAAATCTTTTTTTCTTCACTCTTCGACACCGTCTCGGCACGAATCGCGTCGCGATCGAAGGACGAAAATAAAACCGTGCTGTAATGAAGCAGCGAATGGCGAGTCCACCTGTGGATCAGCAGACGAGTATGCGCCCCCCCCCCCCCCCGGGTGACCCAAACGCCGGTTAGACGAGTGTACACAGCCCACCGCGGGCTCTGACGCGCGCATGCCCCAGCCGAGCAAAAAAAACCGCGTCGAAAACCAGAAAAAAAAAACGGTTGAACACAAAAACTCGCTAAATTTTATTCGTGACACGATCCTCGTCGATTAACAGTCCCGAGGCTGAGGCTTTTTTTTTGCCGCAAAAAGATGCGCGACAAGTTATGACACGCGAGCGCGTCCATTGCTCAGCCAAGATGGCGTAGTGCGGTCCATGGGTCTTCCGGAAACACGAAGAATTTTAGGAACGTTGCAATAATGCTCCTTAAGGATGTTGAGTCCCTATGAAACATGTTAATGTTAATTGTTCAATAAATAGCTTCTTAATCGTCATGAAATTTTTACACGACCTCCTGAATACTTCATGTAAAAACATACCAAATTTTCAGAATTCTATCATCATTGCTTCAACCTCCTCAAGGGTTGAAATAAAAAATGATAAGAACATTCTGAAAATTTGGTATGTTTTCGTATGAAGTGTTTAAGAGGTCGTGTTAAAATTTCACGACGATTAGGAAGCTCGTTATTAAAAAATTAACATTTTGTTAAGAACAATTTTTAAAAGAAATAAAAAAAAATGTATCAATAAACTTCGTTTTGTTTCCGTTGCTTTCCGTATATTGTAGATATTATAAAATTGAGAGGTAAAAAAAAAACTTATTGCAAAGTTACATCAGTTTCCATAAAACAACATTTAATTTGTGAACGTTAATTGTTCAATAACGAGCTTCCTAATTGTCGTGAAATTTTTACACGACCTCTGAAATACTTCATACCAAAACATACCAAATTTTCAGAATTTTATCATCATTTGCGATTTGGGACTCAACATCCTTAATCATAGTTGCATGCTTAGTCACGCGCGTAGGATCTATCGATGATTTTGGTCGGCACATATAATACGACGCGGAACCCGCGATCCTGAAGATTGACCCAATAAACTGTGGCGAGGTCGTCCATCGGTTTGTAATAGAAAGTGAGCGTCAACCCTGCAATCTCGTTTGTTCCAGCTACCCTATGCACGCACATACCTGTGTATACAACTTATGGGTGTCAATATATATATATACATATGTAGGCCGAACTCGCAATGGGCAAGTTGTTACCTCGGAAGATGGTGATTCGATCCGATCCGATCCGTCGATTATTATAGATCAAAACGATTTTATGATATATATGTCATAAAATCGTCATCATATCATAAATCACAAAATATATCATATGATATATCGTACATATGATTTTTATTATATTTATGATATATTTATAATTATGATATATCATAAAAAAAGTATATATATGTATTTATATATATCGCTCAACCTTTAAAAACTCTTATAAGACAGAAGAATTGTGTTTTGAGATTGGCTACCGTAAAATAGGGTTACTTTGAACAGGTTTCGGAAGTTTGGAGGTAACTTTGGAGGTAACGTTTTTTTAACATCCTAAATTCCAACTTGTGTTGCTCCAATAGAATCCAATGTGTCCTTTGGCTATCAAATGTGTAAGAAAGTCAAGCCCTACCACCACCCACCCGCAATTTTGTATATATATGTTTTTACGTGCCAAAGTAACCTCGAGTTTAGGGTTTCTTTGACAAGGCATTGAAATGCAACTCATGCCAATGATTAAGGACTACTTCGACATGATTTTGATTTAAAAAATGTAATATTTTGTATATTATACATGGCATTAAATGAAAAAAGACGATTTTTTAAACAACGATATTTAAATGAAAACCAACACTTTCATTTTTTCACAATCGAACTGTCATCTTTATTAAGGAAATATTTTACATAAAAATATCAAGTACCTAGGGTACCATCATAGGCCCTTAATCAGTCTTTTAATTATCATTGAGATCAAAATCGACTTGAGCAACATTACGATCAACTTTAGCAACATTATAATAAACGTGAACAACAAACTGCAGCAACAATAGAAAAGACGTTTAAGCACACATTTTAACCGTACTTTGGCGCTCTATTAAAGTAGTTCCAACAACTGTCCACGTTACCCTTAATGTCAATTTAACCCCGTTTTACGGTACATATTATTTATAGCCCTTAGAGAGGTTAATAAATATGCCCATGAACAAAATCATTACAGGCTAATTTAGATAAATATTGATGTCACAGTGGCCTCACGGGGGTGAAAAAAGTTAAAATGCGTTTTTCTCAAAACAGCATTTTTGTGTTATAACAGTTTTTTAGAGGATGGGTGATATGTATATATAGGGTAGCTCAAAAGTGACGCCCGAAAGGTCAATCTAGATGCCTGAAATAAATACCTATCCGAATCACGCCCCACGTATGTTCTACGATTTTTTAATTTTTTAATACTTTTAATACTTTTACGACTTTTACTTTTTTTAATACTTTTAATACTTTTACGATTTTTAAATACTTTTTTTTATTTTTATTTTGTGTCCGTACTTTTCTCGCAATTTTTTTTAGCGATGAAAGAATTACTAACTGATCACAACCGTAAATTCCTTAGATATACGACCAAAGGTAAAAAATCGGTCCGAGAGAATCTGTCACTAGAGTTGAGATTATAAAGTAAGACTTCCACTAGAATACGATGGTGAAGTTTGCATCGTTGGAATGCAACGAAAATGAATTATTTGTGATTGCCTGATTTTTTTTTGGCCGTTTCAAGCAGTGAAAATGGCTCAACCATTTCCACGTATTCTTATTAGAAGTTTACTACCTCAATGAAAAGAAAGGGCTTGGACAATGATAAACATAAAGATGTAAAAAATGAAAAAAAAGAAAATCGTTGCATTCTAACGATGCAAACTTAGATGTCATCTAGTCTGAATGACTTTCCATTGTTTCCAAAAGCTTCTAAGGGGAACGTCTAGAACAAAAAAGAAAATAAATAATAACCTGTCTCACATGAGTACCCGGAATCCTTTTTTAAGGGGTTACATGAGTTTCGAAGCCAATAAAGCATATTGTCAGTACTTTAAAAAATATAATATATAAACTAATTTATTAAAAATGTTAAGCACATCAAAAAGCAACAATTCAACAATATAAAAAAAAAATTTCATCCAAAAATTTAGGAAATTCAGCCGGTGGGACCTGGTTTCCGGAGACCCCTCAAAAAAAGTGCCCTCGCGGTAGTCAGGATAATTCATGATAGCTTTATCTGAAATTGAAAAACCATTTTTTTTTGTTCGTAGATAAGTATAGCTCGCGATTGAAGGATGGATAAAAAAATGAAATTTCAATTTTTGGCAGAGTTGTATGCAAAATAGTTCAATTTTTGGTACAATTTACACTACGTATAGCCTTGTAAAATCAGTTGTAATCGAAAAAACAAAGCTTCGTTCAATCACTAGTCAATGCTATTTTGAAGAAGTGTGCAAAATTTCAATAAGATCGGTGCATTAGTTTTTGAGAAATCGTGTCCACCCTCTTCAAAAATAGTGTTTTGAGGAAAATGCGATATACCGCGGTCCGTCACGGCTGGTCTTTCCCAACGGGGGGAATTCCCAAAGGCTCTCTCTGGGACAATATTCTAGACACATTATACTATTAGATAATGAAATTTAAAAAAAAATCTTTTTTTTGCAATTTTCGAATCCACGTAACCCCTTAACTGTTTTTTTTCTCAAAAACTATAAAAGATCGTGAAACTGATCGTGAATTGATGTTTAGATTTTGATCATGAAGTGGAGTAACAAAGTGGTCAAGTAAAGCCTATGGGGCAATTAAGAAATGGCATACCGAATACTAACCATAGCGCCTTCGACTAATAGATTCTTCTAAGTGCAGATGATAAAAAAGAATATTTATTCTAGTTTAAACGACTCCTAATCGCTTTTCAAAACTTCCAAGAGCAAAGTACATACACGAAAGAAAGAATAAATAAATGACCTATGCCACGGGAAAAGAGGAAAAACTTGAAAACGCTCTTTCCGAGAAAACTACCAAAGATCTCAGAACATAGATGGAAATGATTCAGAAAGGTATCGATATGAGTCATTTTAATTCTCTCTGCAGACGTCACTTTTTAGGTCACCCTGTACATATCCATATCTATGAGGGAAAATAAGGCAAAACACTTTAAACCTCTTGTATCTATGTAATGTCAGCTATCACCAAATCCGGCTGTTGAGAGACGGTCCCCAGATATTTCTAAAACGTCTCCTTATTTTTCGGAACGGACTCACCTTCATATAGACATGCTCACAATAATCTAAGGGTTGATTTTAAGACATCAGTTTCATTTAATGCTGTGGGGACAATTGGCTACTATGAGGACGCGCCTCGAAGTCGACTCTCCTCAAAATCACCCCTCCCCCCTCCGATATATACACATACATGTCTCCAAACTAGGGTAGTTGAAAAAAAGTATGATTTTTTTTTTCGCGGTACTCAACGGCGAATGTTACTAATACGTTGTGAAAACGTAACTAATACAATATTGGAGAGGTCTAAACATTTTTTTTAGGAATTGTCCAAACGACTTTTAATTTGTTTTTCGATTTTTCATCAATTTTTTTTTCCTCATTTGTTTTCTTACTCCGAAACAACATATTACGCCAAAAAAAACACGCATACTTGTTAAACGTTCAGTGATGTAAACAGCGGGTTCTTGTTCATCAAGTGGTTGATATAATTTTCACAACCGAATTACATATATTGATTCTTAATGTGCAAATACCAATTGTTTATGGTAAAAATATGTTTAAATTGAAATTGTGTATTGTTACAGAAAAAATTAAATCAAGACTTAAATTGGATCACGCACGAACATTTCCTCCATCAAGATAAAAAAAAATTGATACTCCGATAATCATGAAAAAAAACATGAAAAAGGCGTTTGAGCACTAACTAAAAAATTGTTTTGAACCCTCAAATTTTGCAAAACTTTTTTTTTCTTAACATAGTTAAATTTTTTGTTGACAAAAAAAATCGATTTTTTTTAACCACCCTAGTGTGTATATGGGATAGTTACATGCGTGTGTATACGCGTCCCTACGGATACGCGTATATTAAAATTCATTGAGCAACGCATACACGCTGCGGATATATCCTCAGTAACGAAAGCCCGTCCGATGACGTGTTCGCGTTTCCGCGAGAGGATCATAAAGTTACATTATTCGTCACGATATCCTACGCATTATTGTAGCAATGATGATTATGTGCTCTCCGATATGGAGTAGTCTACAACTTGAACTGTAAAATATCTCCCCCCCCCACCTACCCCCTCACCCCGCCCCGGATAAATCCGTCGAATAAATCACTGAAGCACGCGATCGAATAATTCATTTGTCAGTTTCATAGCGGAAACGTAAAAAAAAGTGTGTGTAAGAAAGAGAAAGAGAGAGAGAGAGAATCATTTATTGGTACATAGAGATCTACCGTAAATAAAACAGGGTTAAATTGACATTAAGGGTAATTTTGACAGTTTTTGGGGCTACTTTAAGAAATTTTGGGGCTCCTTTAACAAATTTGTTGTCAAGTTTATTACAATGTTGCTAAAGTTGATTTTGATCTCAATGATAATTGTAAGACTGATCGGGTGCCTATAATAGTATGCCGAGGTACTTGATATCTTCGTGTAAAATGTTTCCTCAATAAAGATGACAATATGATTGTAAAAAGTCGTTGTTTTTCATTTAATATCATACATAATGCATATAATGTTACAATTTCGTTATCGAAGTGATGTCAAAGTAAACTTCAATGTTTGACATAAGGTGCATTTCAATGCTTTGTCAAAGAAACCCTACACCCGAGGTTACTTTCATACTTTTTTAAGGGGTCTTCTCACTTTAGACGCTAAAAAAGGCTATTTTCGTGAATTTTTTAATAGGTTTATATTATAGATATTGATATCAAAGTTGTTACACTCGATAAATATACTTTCGAAAAATATTTAAAACATTTTTTTATGTATTTATGTAACCCAAACAAACTTTAAACGCGTTTTTCTCGAAAGAACGTTTTTCGCCGGCTTGTTGATAAAATCTTCGAAACTACTGAACCGATCCTTATGAAATTTGATCCACATATTCTCTACAACTATACCTATAGCGCCTATTGAGGCTTTTAAAAATTTTGATATTTTTTTTTGCCAAAAACGGTGAAAAAACGCGTATTTTTGTTTTTTTTTCTAAAAATGTCAGCCATTTTGTTATTTTTGCATATATCAAAAATCGTATGATATGCGCTACAGCCATTAACATACTGAATCTAAAACCGTTTGATTTTGTTATTTCGGGTGATCTATCTCCGAGATTTCATCAACGGCGCAGACCTACAACTTTTTTAGAACACTTTTTCAACTATCGTTTTCGTCTATAAATAGTGACTTAAATAAGTAAAACAATTTGTTTAAATATATTTCGAAACTGTATTTATTAAGTGTAACAACTTTTATATCAATATCTATAATATAAACCCCTCAAAAAGGTCATGATATTAGCCTTTTTTAGTGTCTAAAGTGAGAAGTTTCCTTAATATAAAATTTTGGGGCCGTAATGGGGCCTTCACTCTCTCATACATTTAATAGCCAAAGGACACATTGTTCTATCGGGGCAAAAAAGTTGGAATCTAGAATGTTAAAAAAAGTTATCTCCAAAAAACTTCCAAAACCTGTTTAAAGTGACAGCATTTTACCTAATACATCGGGAAAAACGACATTGTTATCATTACCGTTATTACAAAAAAGGAAGTCGCTTGTATTTATTTCGATACTATTCTAGATCGGCAAATTCCGGTCACTCGTTCGGGGTGGTCTCGAATTTCGTGTCCGACTGACATTTGCACGTTATTCCTGGTCTCTCTCTCTCTTTCGCCCTCTCTCTTTCTCTCTCTCTCTCTCCCTCTCTCTCTCTCTCTCTCCCTCTCTCTCGTTCTCATTGAGAACGCGGTGTGGGGCCTCGATTCCCAATTGAGATTCGAAGAATCCTCTCGTGGTGTTTCGAAAAAGAAGGGGCCATTGCTCGTGATAAACAAAACGAATTCACGAGTAGGGCTCGTATTTCCATTTTTCTTTAAAATGACAGAGATAGAAAGAGCGAAGGTGGAAGGAGGTGGAGAGAAGAAAAGTGATATGTAGATATATGTATGTATATTAATTTAAATATATATATATATATATATATATATATATATATATATATATATATATATATATATATATATATATATTTATACATATAGATGTATCGGTGAAAAGTTGTGCGCCAACCGGAAGTGAACACGAGCGTGTGGAAATATGGATGAGTGTGAACCGGTACATGTGAGTCTATAAGTGCACATTTGCCACATCCTTGTGACAGCAACTCACAGTGAGGAAGTTTCGTGCGCTATATATTTATTATTAGCCATCCAACACGTTTTATACGAACGTGCAGTGGAGAAAAAGAAATTAAACATATATATATGTGTATGTATATAAATTATATGTATATTGGTGTGTTTGCGTATACGCGATATACATGTGTATGCATATGTGATATACGGGGGCGCGTCGGGTGCGTGCGAGAATAGTAAAAACGAGAGATGGCTTACGTCCTGTGGCGAGTACTGATGAAGAAATACTCAAAGGTGCGGCTCGGGATCAGAAATCATCCGGTGAGTTACTTACACCTGCTCTATATATCAATCCACGACTCCTTTTAACGATCCTCTCCAATAACAACAACAATAGTAATCAATCGATCGATCAATCACCGATCGTTTATCGATTTTCCATATTAGTCGCGTCTCAATCGTACCAACGACATCAATCGAAATCATCGTACTCGTTGCACGAATTTTGACTCATCGATGCGAATGGATCTGTGCTTTGCATGACCGCATCACGATGAGTAAAAAAAAAATTCGTTTCGCCCTAACCAAATATGACATTGAGGGAATTATCATCGGGGTGTCTACCCGTCCGATTATCGAAAGAGTGAGCGTATGTTATTCGTCCGGATAGCGTCTCAGTTCACGTCGTATTTCCAGTAGACGTACATATTATTGTGATTCGTGTAAGCTATAGTATCCGGACGAATAACATGTATATAAATGTCCGGATGGAATGTGTTAAATTATCATACAAATTATCCGGAAGAATAATTTACACGTAGCCATCCGGAGAAAATCTTTATTATTTTGTTTGGGTTTAGGTTGGTTGGTTGTGTTTGGGCTTGGGTTGCGTTTGAGTTTGGGTTGTGTTTGGTTGGTTTGGGAAAATGGCAAAAACCAAAAACTCGTTTGTTTAGTTTTTAGTTTACTTCAGAGTGAGGTTTCTCACTATGTAGGTCTATCAACGATGGTGAGGGAAATCGTTGTCCGAGGGGAGCGGAATATATGGAGCGTAATGGCCCATAAGTTGTGTCGGAATATGCATAAGCACGTTCTTTCGGTTTTAGAAATTATTAAAAGATTGCACCCACATTTGTCATTAGTCATGTGATTTATTCTCGTCGGAAATAAAGTAATAAATGTGGACAAATAATCGAGGCAGGATTGAGAAAGTAATAATTATAAACCGCCCGCACACGTAGCTCATCAACGTGTGCTCTATACATGCTTGTATCTTTTCTCGTTCCGACATGCAACATTTATACGTACCGATGTATTTGAGAGAGAGAGAGAGAGAGAGAACATACTAGATGCTGGTTACATAGTGAAGCCAGCTGTACCACGAAGGTCGCCGTTGCGTATCCATCATTATATATATATATATATATATATATATATATATATATATAGCAGGGTACCCTGCTCTGGCTTTGCTCACGCTGGCACTATATTCCGTACTGGAAAACTGCGATGCATCGCAAAAGGTTGGCTTCGCGCAATTATTAGAGTGCAACGCGAACGCTAATGCGAACAACGCGGTAATTGGATAATTGGATGGATAATTTTAGCCGCGCGGGTCCGCGAGTGTATCCCGCCAAGAAACATCTCTGCACATGGAGAGGGAGAGAGAAAGAGAGCGAGAGAGGGGGGCGAGCGAGATAGTTCACATGGGATGTGTGCAGAATACAGAAAAGCGGAAAAAACCAAGAAGAGACTCGGAATAAATGAGCCGTTCGTGTGTATTCTTTATCCACTGGTCCGAAGATGTGCACGTCCGTGTCATGCACCAAAGATATCCGGAGATTGAATAACAACAATGGTAATCCTAGTAGTAATATTATTATCATTGTTACTATTAGGATTTTAATGTAATACATGGGATTATAAGAGTGGCGGCTGGAAGGCGAAAAATCGAGGTTGAAGGGAGAAGGAGAGCGAGTGAGTACATATTAAGGAGGTACGATCATTATTACGAATGTAACTTTTGGATTTGAATTTTTTTTACGATTTTGACGAATACTTTATGTGCCTATTGCCAAAATTTGAGCTATTTGGACCGTTTAGTTTTCTCGCAATAAAATTGCAAAGCCGAGCACTTTGTGTTATTGCAGCACGTCGTCTTACGGAGACGGTCAACCGGAAGTGAGGTGATCGCGGTCTTCTTGCTCACGTGTCCAACTAAACCCGTTGCAAAACGGAAATTCGATAGGTTAGATATAAAAGATAGTGTGAAAAATAAGAAAATCAATATTCACCGTGTAGTTGAAGCACTGTATTATAAGAAAGTTTCCATTTCCGGTTGAAAATGGTCAGAACGACGAAATAGCATCCACAGCTTAGCAACGTCGCGAGTAACAGCTAATGTTTGACGTTTGACGAACATAACCTAGGAATGTTTTGCAATTATTTTGAATAGAAGCCGCCACAAAATATGCAAACAAAACTTTATGGAGTTTTATCATTAATCACGTATCAATAATATGTATAATTATATTCTGCCTATTATGTTAATTCCTCTGCATATTGTAATCGTACATGTAATCGGCATATTGTAATCGTTAATACGAATAATCAACATAAGTAAACATAAATCAGAGCAGCTGTGGGTAAAATAAATTTCGAGTCATTTTTGACCCCGAGAAAGTGATCGTGCCTCTTTGAACATACTAAAAATGGATAACGAGAGATGGCCAAGAATGGTGGCTTGTTGGCGAAGTACATTCAGGTAACGTCTTCCCGGCAAGAACATAATTTTTTAATAACGAGCTTCCTAATCGTCGTGAAATTTTAACACGACCTCTTAAATACTTCATACAAAAACATACCAAATTTTCAGAATTTTCTCATCATTTTTTATTTCAACCCTTAAGGAGGTTGAAGTAATGATGATAGAATTCTGAAAATTTGGTATGTTTCTACATGAAGTGTTCAGGAGGTCGTGTAAAAATTTCATGACGATTAAGAAGCTATTTATTGAACAATTAACATTAACATGTTTCATAGGGACTCAACATCCTTAATGATGAATAGAATTACAACAGATGTATCAGTTTCACTTCGATCAATCATAAATATATTTGATGAGGTGAAAAGGAAAGTAACTTTTCTTTAGCTCTTAAAGACAGGCTCCACTTATCAGAACATGTCAATGTTCTGGCGGTTTGTTCCATGGGAGGGCTCGGTCAGGTAAATCAGACGAGGGAAGTCTGGTCGGGGCCCGACGGAAAGTAGGAAATGTCCGGTCACATTTCTGCACAGGAATGGACAATGCGTTTAGAAAAGTAGATGATGGGGAGTTGATGCTGAGAATAAGAATAGGTGGAGATTTGAGTCGACTTGAAGCTTAGCTGAAAAAGGGATGTGACATTCTAGTTGATCAAAGAATGCATGGAGATTTGTGCAGGATAGAAACCTCGAAATACTGTATAGAGTACCTATAAGTATCGTATAAGCAATGTGAAGATGCGAAAATATTGGGTACAGAAAACAATAAAAAGAGAAGATAAGAAACGGTGGGCCAGAATAAGGTGTGGCAATAGGCAAGAGGCAACTAAAGGGTTCAAAGCAGAGTCGTGCAGACTGCGGTAAGGGATAGGAGCATTAGAGCATGTAAGGCAACACTAATAATAGTACTAACATAAATATGAATATTAATAATAATATCAAGAATGTTGAATACTAATTTTATGTGCCAGCGAGATCTCTGAACTGCTATTCCTTTTTTTATCCGTCGTACCTATATTTTGCAAAGGAAAAATAATGGAAATTTTTCGCCTTGTGCCTCAATCGCGCTAAATGTTCTCTTCGTCGCCAATCGTCGGCGTTTCACTTCCGAGGCCATTTCCCAGGATCCGTATAATCGAATTCGTCATGATCAAAACTACTACGCGTATGCGGTGTGCATGCATGTACGCCGGTTCTCGACCCTCGGATATGTATACGTGTGTATCTGAGGGTCGAGAACCGGTGTTGTTGGCTGCTAAGCTAATATCCGGACGGCACGCCACGCGAGCTATTACCGAAATGAAAAGCTCCCGAGGATCGCATTTCAGAGCTGGCAAGCAAAAGAGGGTGCGACCGGGCGTCGCGACGCACACACACACACTCTCACCCTAGCCCTCTTACTCACACACACAGTGCACCTACGCACACCCACCCCCCACACACTCCCACCCCCCCACACACACCCACACCCCACGCACACACACCCTCACCCTCTCACACACATACACACTGTCTTACACACATACACACCCTCTCACACACATACACACCCTCTCACACACATACACACACTCACCCTCACACACACCCTCACCCTCTCACACACATACACACTGTCTTACACACATACACACCCTCTCACACACATACACACACTCACCCTCACACACACCCTCACCCTCACACACACCCTCACCCTCACACACACCTCTCATCTCATCCGTGTTCCGTAAGTTTAAAGAGCGAAGTTCGATGCACTGACAATACGTTTATGTTTATATATATATGCAGGCGTATGTATCGACGATTGAACGTTAGAAAGGTGTTCGCGCTGGGTCATGCAACGGGTCTGCATAAGCTTGAGGCCGAAAAACTAATAACGTTGAAGTTTGCATCGTTAGAAAGCAACGAAAATATATTTTTTTTATTGCCACGAATTTTATTTGGTCGACTTATGCCATAAAAATCACACAAACGGTTTTACGTATTCTCCTTAGAGACTTACGACCTGAGTTTGCAAAAAAGGCCTCGGATAATGACAAAAACAAAGAAATGAAAAATGAAGAAAAAATATCGTTGCGTTCCAACGATGTCCAACGTCCTCAAAAACAAGTTGATTTTCAATAGTTTTTTGCAACGAGAGTATTGCGATGATTAGATCGGAATTTTACACAAAATTATTACGGAGTCTTGCCGAGTTGGAGTTTAAAAAAAATTTTAAATGTCGATGAACAATGTGGTTATTATTGATGAAAAGTGAAAAATGTACTTTTGGTATAATAATAAAGCTATCGTATGGTCGGCTACCTTTGTGAAGTTTCGACAATTGCGACAATCGCAGGCTGCAGACGAAGAAAGTTTAATTTTCGACAACAAAATCATCTTCCGTATTTTCATTTTCATAGCAGATCTTCTTTTCGTCAATTTTGATGATGAATCGCCAAATAAATATTTAAAAAAACGTTTGAAGAATTTTCGTAGGAAAAATCTGCCAAAAGAAATTAAAGGAATTCAGAAATCCTATTTTTCGTTACGTTCCAACGATGCAAACTTCAACCTCACGCGGACGAACCATCACAAAAAAGACTTCCCCATCAAATATTGCATCTTTTCCAAAATCTTCGCTGCAAATTAGAATGTTTCGATCTTTCATTTGCGGATCCATTTTATCGCAAATTTGACTGTCTTAGGCGGTAAGGAAAGAAATAAAAAATCTTTTCTTTAAATTTCAAGCCTGGGCAGATCCGAAATTCCGCGAAACGACGAGGAGAATGCAACTCTGAAAATAGAAAAAGTCGAACAAAGATAAAGGACTATATCGAGAGACAGAAAGAGGGAGGGATGTAAGAGAAAGAGAGACAGAGAGGGGGAGAAAAAGAGAAAGAGAGAGAGAGAGAGGGGGCGATAGACGGAGAAAGAGAGAAAAAGGCAGAGACAGCTCGTTTCACGGTTAAGGGGCTTTTCCTTCGTCCCGGTCAGCGGGAGGACTCGAGAGGTTTTATTACGCCTGCCCTTCGTATTTTATAAATCGTTAGACCTGCCTGGGGCATTACACATGTACACGGTGTGTGTGCGTACAAAGGTGTATTGGCGCCGCGACGGCTATGGTTGCGTTGTGGTTTCGTTTTCTCTCTCTCTCTCTCTCCTTCTTTCGCGCGAGTTTGGCCGTGAACCGCGGCTGACCCGCGACACAAACAGCTCGAGCATACACGATTCTCCCGTCTGGACTGCTTCTCGGCTTCTTCTCCTTCGCCCTGTTCTCGTTCTTCTCTTCCTCTTTAAGGGGTAAGGCCACTGTAAATTTTTTGAAAAATCGATTTTTTTTTATTGGCTATAAAAAACTATTCGCAAAACTTTAAACGCGTTTTTCTCGAAACATGGTTTTTCAAAATGGCACGCAGCATAACTCGAACAATTTTCATTTTTTTTACTTGAAATTTTAACCAGATGTGAACATTTACATTATCTTAAGAATGTCGATCGGAATTTTCAAGAACTTTATTTATTGATTTTTTATTAACAAAAAACTTGCCGTTTTTTTCGTCAAAAATCAATTTTTTTTTTCAAACGCACGCCAAATCCACAAAAATTGATACTTTTTGAAATCCGATCGACATTCTCTAGCTATAGCCCTCTAGATTAATGGTTTTTTTTTTTTTGTTCTAGATTCAAAAGTGCACCAGTGGTGCTGCGTGCCGCGGAGCCCTGGAAGCAAAACATGTCCCGGGAAGATAGCTGTGGAACCGCCATTTTGTTTTTTTTTTACTGTAAAAAAATTTTATAATAAAGTTTAATGTATGCCCGATAACACCATTAAAAGTTTTTTTTCAAATACCTTCAATTTCGGGAGCAAAAAATTAGTGAAAAAACCTTTTTTTTTGGGCCGTTACAGTGGCCTTACCCCTTAATGCCTGATTCCCTTGCTCTCCCTCTCCCTGGGCTTGGCCCTTCGCCATAAATCTACCTGCGCGCGGCCGCAAGACCGCGTCACGGGCTCTCTCCTTCTTCACCCCTTGCGCCACCGGGCCGCTCCCTCCCGCTCCCTCTGGCTCTCGGGCCTGCTGGACCACGGCACAGCATCCTGGAAGGAGTTCAAGACGGTCCCGATTTCTCGCTGCACATGCATCGTGTCCATCCCCGTTGCGTTATCATTGTGCGGGAGAGAAGAGAGAGAGAGAGAGAGAGAGAGAGAGAGAGAGAGAGAGAGAGAGAGAGAGAGAGAGAGAGAGAGAGAGGGTCAAACAGCGAGGGTAGAAAGAGAAGGAGAACGAGAGAGAGAGCGTTCAATTAGGAGGACTTGTCCTGCTCATCCCAACTCATATTGTGGCAGGATGAAAGAGTTGACTGAGAGAAAGAGAGGGGGAGAGAGAGAGAGAGTCACCATGAGATACTCGATCTCTTGCTGCGGAGATCCATTGATGGAGGAGTCTCGAGCCCTGAGGTGATTAATGGACGATTTGAAACGATCCCTCTGTCCCCGCACATGCGATCAATCGGCACAAGCTACTTTTCTCTATCGTTCCATCCTCCGCCGGTTCTCCGCGAACGCACAGGACAAACTCGTTCTTTCATCCTCCCATATAGCTCCGACCAGCCCCACGAAGGAGCCTCCTATTTACGAAACAGTCCAGTCGAATGTATTTAGGATTTTGAGCGACTAAAAACCGGCGGAGAGAAAAATAGGGTAAGAGAGAAAGGGATCGAGATGGATAAAAGAGGATGGAGACCATTTTTTTAACAAGTATGCGCCTGGAAGCAAAGTATGAACACGCAATTTCTATCACTCGCAAGAGACATCATCTGACAAGGAACATCCCTCAGGTGACACCCTTCGGCTTCGTTGAAATTTGGATGTGTTATAATGCACCGAAAAGTAAGCGATACGTATTTTTTTATCGGCGAAAAAACGGTTTTAAGGGGTGAAACTACCCCTCGAAAGTAGGGGTGTTTTTCGCTTTTCCTCGATAAGGTTATCGTTCTCATATCCAATGTATAGTACACGATAAGATAAACAGTATTGTAATTTGTTGTTTTTAAATATCTCGTACCGTTAAAACGTTATCGACGAAAAACGAAAAACATCCCCATTCTTGAGGGTGCGTTTCACACCTTAAAACCGTTTTCCCGCCGATAAAAAAAAATACGTATCGCTTACTTTTGGGTGCTTTATAACATATCCAAATTTCAACAAAATCGAAGGGTGTCACCTGAGGGATGTACCTTGTAAGTGTCCGCCTTCTATTTTGTACAGTATACTATACAAACATAATGTAAGGTACAAATATGGAGGTTATGCGTGGAACACAATATCCGATAAATGGCCGCCTCGTTCCTGTTTGCAAACGTTCACTCTTTTGACGAAATTTTCAATAACATTTTGGCATAATCGCGGACTGACTTCATTAACGGTGCGTCCAATTGATTTCTCGAGCTCCGGAATGGTCTGACGATCATTGGCATACACTTTTCCTTTTAGAAAAGCTCGAAGAAAGAAGTCGAATGGCGTCAAACCGCACGATCTCGGTGGGCAATTAATCGACATCGCCGCGGCGCGAGATAACACGACCACGAAACTTCGTCTGCAATAACTATGCAGTAAATTGACAATTTCTATGCGTTGCTCGATCGTGTAATTCTTCATGATTAAGGGAGCTTTCCAGTGTGAAATTTTCAAAAAATCGATTTTTTTTTTGCTTTATCGAATAGTATACACTCTTCCGAATATTCCCTGAAATTTTCATGCCGAAATTCAGATTATTTCGGTTACTGTACAGCATTTCTTGGAAGAAGGCAACGGAGCGCTACAGCTACAGCGAAACTTTGAACGCGTTTTTCTCGAAACAGCATTTTTCAAAACGGTGTCCAACTTGGAGGGCAGAGTTTTAAAGCTATCGCGTTGAATTTTTTACACAATATTCTTAACGTCATTGTTTATCGTGCTATGGAAGCTTTTTTTTTTTTGACATCTTCCTATTTTTTTGTAAAAAAACTGCCAAAAAAATGCTAAAATCGATACTTTTTGTTCAAACCGGCGCCATTTTTGCAAAAAAAAAAAAAAAAGCCTCCATAGCACGAAAGCCAATTATATACCGATCAATAATCTTTTTGTGTTTTTTGTTTCAGATCAAAATTGTGACCCCCAACGTGGACACCACATCCAAGTGCATTTTCTGCAACAATTGTTTCATCATTTTTATAGATATTAATTAATAAATAAATCGATCTTTAAAAAATTGTTTTGTATTCTTCAATACCCAATTAATATACAAAAAAAAACCAGACGGATTAGATTATTTTTTCTTTAAAAAAAAAAATCGCGAAAAACAGCGATTTTTCGGGCTGTCACACTGGAAAGCTTCCTTAAACCTCAATACTTCCTGATGCCAGTTGGCAAAGATCAGTACTCTGCGTTCACCACAAAAAAAAAGTGGCGCGCATATTAAAATGTCAGGTCATTTTGACAAACCCGTTATAAGAAAGGGTGAAATGAAACTAGCCTTCGGTGCCTGTTGAACCGGTGTTTTCACCAGAGGAAGAAGCAAAACCAACAAATTATTCGACAGACACGGAAGCAAGATTATTCGGAATAGATACTACAGAACTTGGACGATTGGTTTATCGAATTGCTGGTATTAAGAATGAAACCATATCCACATGCGGAAATCCCATCTTGCTCCCGGCACTGTTTCATCTTCATATGGGGTAAGATGGGGAAAATAAAGGTTTAGCCATATATAATGTATGCCAACAATCAGAAAGACTGTTTTTTTTTGTTTCCAAAATTGAAAGATCAATAAACAATGATTAGTTTAAAAGAATAATTAAAGTTGACTGGTTTATACGTATCGTTTTATTTGAACATGACTATAGCGTTCTCATGTTGCCCCTACTTCATGTATCCTCGGTAAATGCGCTATATCATATAGCTTAGGACGGCACTGGACGCTACGGAAGTTAGGTTAAGTTAGCAAAGTGCGGGCAGTGATAGAAAGGGGTTCAACCGAAAAGGGTTATACGTAAAAACCTGCAGGGGTATAGAAAATCAGAAAACTAAAAAAAAAGTCTATAGACACACGGTATAACGGGAATGAAGTTCGATATCGAGTTGCTGGCACGTTATACGAGTTACGCGTCTTGTACGAATGCTATGTATATACACATGTACCTATGTATGTGTATATATATATTAAAGTGTGGTTACCAGTACAGGAACTGAAGCCGTACATGTTATACTCCTGGGACTCGTTTCGTTCGAGTTCTTCCTCTCCCGATTCATTCTCGGCTTTCATTCATTCATTCATTCGCACAGGAGCGTCGGAAGAGTGGGCACATACACCCGTGCAACGGCCACATACGCTTTTCTCGTCATGCGATGCGCATCTTCTTCGTGTATACTTGGTACTCCACAGGATTTCCTCCGCAACTCTACACACACACACACACACGCACACACACACACACACACACACACACACACACACACACACACACACACACACACACACACACACACACACACACACACACACACACACACACACACACACACACACACACCCGCGCGCGCACGTTTTCCAAAGTTTCGTCATCATCGCGTCCCATCGAAGCCGCCGCGACGACTGAGTACTTCGCGCTCAATGCACAAAACGTCTGTTTGCGCGCGTCATGTCTTTTGTGGTGAATGCAATTGCAGTTGGTGGCACGCGCCACAATTTCCCTTGTATGCGAGATCGTATAGCATATAGCACACTTTTCCTTTTCTCTCCTCAGCCCGCGGCTTCTCTATTCTATGTTCAAGCAGCCTATATATATATATATATATATATATATATATATGTGTATGTATGTAGGTATATATATGTATGTATATGTATTTGTATATGTATGTGTATGTGTATGTATGTATGTGTATATATATATATATATATATATATGTATGTATATGTATATGTATGTATGTATCTATGTATGGGAAGGTATATATGGATATCATTCTCTCTAGTCGTCTGATTATTTGATCGGCGCGTGCCAGTCTGGAGCAACATAAGGAGTACGTCATCGCTTCTACTTGCGCATATATACAGGGTGTATCTTAAGTACTAGTTTTCCGTTAGTGAGCATATAGAGTTTCTCTTACCAAGCAAAACGCTTTTTTTTTTAAATGTCGTGCGACCAAAATTGGTCGAGATATTCAGGAGTAAAGTTCAACGGTGAGTAAGCAATGGCATAGTAGTTTCGGCGTCCAAGCGAGCGCGGGCGCGGATTCGAATCCACATTCGGGCATGGCAATTTAAACTTTCAATTTTGAATTTTGAAATCTGAGATTTGAACGTTATCCGTTCGTCCAAATAAGGTCTTCAATAGTAAATAAATTTTTTTCAACAGTGTTACCCATTGTTTACTCGAAAGATCGTTAGATCTTTAGATCTTTCAAGTAGACAATGTACAATATTGGCGAATACTTTTTATTTATTATTTAATACTTTATTTGGGTAACCGGATAAGGTTCGAAATTCAAATTTCAACATTCGAAGTTGAAAGGTTTTACTTTCAATTCGAATTTCAATTTAACAACAATCAATGGACTTGAATCCACTCGCGCGAATGTGGATTCGAACCCGCGCCCGCGCTCGCTTGGGCGCCGAAACTACTGTGTCATTGTTTACTCGCCGTTGAACTTTAATCGTGAATATCTCGGCCAATTTTTAACGCACGACATTAAAAAAAAAAAGCGCTTTTCTTGGAGACACCCTGTGTGCTCACGAACGGAAAACTAGTAGTTAAGATACCCCCTGTGCATATATATATATATGTGTGTATATAAAAATGCTAGTGCAGATGCTGACGGTAAAACGAGCGTGCAAATTGAGAATGCCGACCCCGATGACGGTACAAGTTCTCCGGATTTTCAAAGCCAAATTCCCTTTGCGATTGTCAATTGTGCTTGTGTACTTCGTCGTAATTATGCTACTTGTGGATCTTCGGATGTATGCATATACGGGTATTAATAATAATAATATTAATAATAAAAATATATGTATATAATCTTCATTGTAATTCGCTTTTACCAAAGTCGGTCACAAAGCTACGATTATATATATATATATATATATATATATATATATATATATATATATATATATATATATATATATAAGATTGTCTTTGTGACCCACTTCGAGAAAAGCAAGTAATAATATCGCGATTGTGTACACATAAAGGTACGTAGATGAATACGCGCGGCATATGAATTTTTGGAGAGAAATCGCATAGGCAGCTTAAGAGCGTCGAATTTATGGTACACGATAGTGTCCCGCAGTTGAGAATATTATTGTTCCTTATATGAGGAACAATAATGCACAGAATTGAAGAAATTATCTAGGACTCGAGAAAACGTGAATTTTTAAATGTTTTCTTCATTTGCGAATGCGCCTTAGAAATGTTGTTGGCGAGAGCGCGAGAACAGAAAAAAAACGAGATGGAATGGACGAACCGAAAGGTCAATGAAGTTAAAAGAACGTACGTATTCATTCGGGATTGTGTGGTTGGAGGAGAAAAAAAATATGCTCTGAATTTCGTTCGCGCGCATAGCAGAAATCTCATTAAGGCGTTACCCCCACTTGTAGCGCAAAAAAAGGCCTTTTTCATGAATTTTTTTAAAGAAAACTACAAAACTTTTTTAATCGATCAATATACCATCTTAAAGAACACATCTTGAAGAACTTTTAGTAATTTTTTTATTGAAAAATATTACATTGTTTAGTGGCAAATGGCCGTCAATGAAATAATGTTTTCATATACACGGTTTGCGGTGACCAACATTGCGGCGAAGTGGATCATCTGAAAAATAAATGCGGATGGATTTAGTCAAGTATAAGTATAAACTAGCCTTCAATCGAAGGATTTTAAAAAATATTCATTTTTCACAAAATGGCGGACAGTCAAAGTTAATGGTTCGATTTTAACGAAAAAAACGGCCGTTTTTTGGCTATAAAACGGCCATTTTTTTCGAAAAAAAAAATCGAACGATTAAAGACTACATTTTTATGTATTAAATAAGCCTGCAAAATTTCAAGAAGATCGGTTCATTAGTGTTCGAGTAATCTTGGTCACCGACTTCAGAAATGCCATTTTGAGAAAAACGCGTTTAAAGTTTCAGTTAGCCGGTCGTTTACACAACGGATTCTTCTCTTTCAACGCTCATATCTCAGTCAATTTTGTTCGGATCGACTGGAAATTTTCAGGACATATTCTCAGATACTTATACTTCAAAAAAATGGAATTAAAAAAAATCGATTTTTTCAAAATCACAGAAGAAATAAGAAGAATAAAAAATATATATTTTCTAGCAGCTTGATATTCATACTACATCACATTTTCATACGAAAAAAATGGTTAAATTCGCACATGATTTTATACTCGTGACTGTGGCCTAAGGCCTTAAATAAATACAATTAACCCGAAAATAAATCATGCATCTTATATTTAAATACTTGTACGACGGTATTTATTATTAACAAAACACTGAATATTTAATAGATAATTGACTGCTCAAATATTGAATAGGAGAAAAAAATGTATATCGAACGATCACAAAGTGCGCACGGTCGACATAGGCGCATTTTATTAATTTTTTCCTCGTTCCTCAAGAAAGTGAATGGAATACGAGGAGGCGAGGTCCGAAGCGCCAAAGACCGTGAATTATTAAACGTCTTCGATCGCTGTTTGTCTGGTACAAACGAATTCCCCGTGGTGCCGCGCTCGTGTCTCCAATCCTTTCATCGCCTCATGCGTCCATATGAACGTCTTTCCCACTCGTCGGGCAATCTTTTCCCGAGGCTTGGTAGAATGAAAATTTGCGCTTACACGGACGGAACACGCACGCACGTTCGTATACTACGACGTGTGCCAACGACCGCAAGAATTTATTCCACCGGTGTTGCAGGATATTATAAATGGGCGCGAGAAATCGTCGTTGTCCCGAGACGTTCTCTCTCTCTCTCTCTTTCTCTCTCTCTCTCTCTCTCTCTCTCTCTCTCTCTCTCTCTCTCTTTCTCTGCCTTTCTTTCTCGCTCAAACGTTGAATACACACAGAGACCGGATGCCATACAATCGCGAACAACGAAAAAAAGAAGAACAAAAATGGGAAAAAGAAAAGAAAAACGGCATGGACGGAAAAACAGCCGAGTCGAAGTGGCAATTAAACGAAAATTTCACGTGAGGAATGGCTATTGTCTCGCGGATCCGCGTACGATTAAAACACCGCGGGATAATAATAAATTATATCCCGCTGTGTGTACTCTAAATATAATGGCCGACCTGTCTTGTAATCATTAGAGAACAATTTTCAATGCACGCACCATACGTATACACGTTAGTAATGTCACGCCTTTGCGTCTCTCGGAACGCAACGTCGTACTTCTTTCTTTTTTTTTTTCAATCGTACTTTCACGCGATTCTCATTTTATTCTTTTTGTTTGCTTTTACCCAACGTTCGAT
This sequence comes from Ophion costatus, assembly GCA_951751655.1. Lineage (NCBI taxonomy): Eukaryota > Metazoa > Arthropoda > Insecta > Hymenoptera > Ichneumonidae > Ophion > Ophion costatus. The sequence goes on from OX632367.1 coordinate 16,649,540, forward strand.
CGATGATTTTTTACTCGCGCAAACGAAACAAATAACACAATATGGTGAAATTAAACGTTACAATTAATAACATAAAATACAATAATAATAAAGCAAATTAATAAAACGCTAATATTGTTATCGTTTTATTATTTGTTTATTTATCTTATCGTGGTTGGTTTATTTGTATTATATTCCTTTGTGATGTTTTATTATCGTTCATTTATTTTTTATTCGTTTTATTAATCGTTTATTAATTTGGGAAAAGTTCCGAACAGTTCATACTGCCGGGCACTTTGGAATTTCGTGTACCCGTGTGTTTGGACTCGCTGATCATTAATATGACAGTAAAAATATCTGCTAATTTGATTTTGAAGATCAAAACTCACAAAAACTGATTTAAGAAAAAGTTTTTTCATTTTAATTTGATAAATCTCGATTTTGGAGAAAAATATTTCGTACAAAAGTTGTAGCCTGTGAAAAGATCGATCTTTTATGTTTTATACAGGTTTTGTCTAAAACTATTCCGGTTCGAGAAAAATGGGATAATACTCTGATAAGTACATTTTGCTAAGCAACATTAGCTTCGATATTATCTACTCGCGCACTTTACCGCGGGAAGGTTGGAGTTTAGTCTTCTAAGGGCAGTCTAGTCTTTAAATCCAGACAAATTCAAACAAAACCAATGAAAAAAGCACCAAATAAAATAAAATAAAATACAAAGAAGCAAAAACTAAACATGCACTGTAAATACTAACCTCCAACCTTCGATCGGTAAAGTGCGTAAGTAGATAATATCGAAACTAATCGAGTTTAGCAAAATGTACGTATTGGAGCATTATCCCATTTTTCTCAAAACAGAATGGATTTAGACAAAAACTGTATAGAACATAAAAGATCAACCTTTCTATAGGTTACAACTTTTGTAGGAAACAATTTGCTCTAACATTAACATTTATTGTAACAAAATAGAAAAACTTTTTAAAAAATCAGTTTTTGGGAGTTTCGACCTTGAAAATCACATTTGCGGGTATTTTCACTATCATATTCGTGATCAGAAAGTCAAAATACACGGGTACAGGAAATCCCAAATTAATCGGCGGTATGGTCTTTTCGGAACCTCACCCATAAATTTTATTATCGTTCATGTATTCATGAACGCTTATTATATTCATTCGTTTCGTGTATTCATTCGTTTCGTGTATTCATTCGTTTCATTCGTTTCATGTATTCATTCGTTTCGTGTATTCATTCGTTTATTATATTTCATCACCGTTTATATATTTTCCATTCGTTTCATTATCGTTTTATAATAATAACATTATCATTGTCGTTTTATTGTAATGTCTTTTCGATGCGTAAAATAAGGATTTCTTATTTTATGACAATAGCACTTAAAATTATAATTATACTTTTTATTACCATTATTTCTCATCATTATTATTTTGTATTATTATTATGATTATCGAGACGCGTTCCCGTGCGCTGTTTTATCAAAGTAATTATGCAGTTGCGGTTCTCCATGGATAATATAATTGTCAGGAGAAAAAACAGAGTGCCGTTCCGGCGCCATCGAGATGGAAGAAGAGCTGTCGAAGCCAGCGAATTCTATTTATCTCTTTATTTTATGTCTGTGTTTTTATTCTCTATCTTTCTCACTTTTTTCCCTCCTTCATTAAAATCATTGGACTTTGCACGGGCTCTTGTAAACGCGCGATAAATCCTCCTTTTTTCTTCTTGCACGTTAATTATTTTTCTCTGTTACTACATACACGCGCCACGGGTGTACGCGCGGGCCTCCGACCGTTATATATATATATATATATGAGGTATTCCACGTGAATCCGGTGGACTTTTTTCCTGACCCCGCCAATTCGATTAATTTTTGTAAATCTCATTCCATTTACTCTTAAAGACACCCTGCTTTTTTTTTTTACACTTTTCGAAACAACCCCTAGTCAACATTTTTTTTTCCGAAAAAAACCTCCCGATTTAAAAATCTGCAAAAATTGCCAAAAATGCGTGATTATATGTAAACATTTTCAAGCTATCACCCGCAGTGGAAGTATGATTTTTTCTGTGTTAAAGACGACTTCAATTGAAAATAATATCAGAACTTTTTGACTGCTAACTGTTCAAGGTCAATGATTGTGATTTGGTTATTTTAAAATGTTAAAAAAAATTCATTGCAGGTATCAAAATATTTAAGTATCCGCCCGAAGTAAGCAGTTCTTGAATTTTTCGAATTTTAAAATCGTTAATCGCTCAGAAAGCACAGAAAAAATCATACTTCCACTTCGGGTGATAGCTTGAAAACTTTTACATATCATCACGCATTTTTGGGAATTTTTTACAGATGTTTGAATCGGGGCGTTTTTTTCGGAATTTTTTTTCACTAAGGGATGTTTCGAAAAATGGAAAAAAATTCAGGGCGTGTTTTAGAGTCAATGGAATCAGATTTAAAGAAATAAATCGGATTGGCGGGGGTCAGGGAAAAAGTCCAACGGGTTCACGTGGAATACCCCATATATATCATGAAACACAGACCCGTTAACTTGATTAACAATAATTCGCGTACGCGAAGGAGAGATGGCCGTGAAGGTGTGTATGTACATGTGGAAGAAAACGACGCCGGGGAGATCGCACGTATCTTTTTGAACGAGCGACCGTATGACCTAAAGGGTGTCTTAAAATGATCTGACATTTTAAATTGCGCGCCATTTTTTTTTGTGGCGAACATAGAGTACTACTCTTTGACAGCTGGCATCAGGAAGTTGTTGCATTGGCATTGAAAAAAACGAACATTTTATAGGCAAGAAAACAGAGTTTTTTTTCATAACTACGCCATTTTGTTAGATTTTGATATTTTTCGAAAATCCTACGTCATTGTACACGGAATACCTTCCAGTTTAATGACATTTTTTCCTTTTTCGGTTTCGGCTGCTCAATAGGCCGGAATCATGTCAGCAGTGGAGGAACCTTTTTTTTTTGGCGCCTCCGAAGGCAGCGCATAAATCTCTTGGATCTCAGTATTTTTCTATGAAAAAATTATGTAATATAGGTCAAATATAGCCAAATATATTCGTAATTTTCCGCAACATTTAATTGAGTACTTTTTTTTCCAAAAAATGCCCGAAAATCACCCAAATTTTCAACGTTTACACTGATATATCCCCTTAATGAAATTAGTCCGCAATTATGCCAAAATGTTATTGAAAATTCCGTCAAGAGAGTGAACGTTTGCAAACAGGGACGAGGCGGCCATTTATCGGATAGTGTTTTCCACACATAACCTCCATATTTGTACCTTATATTAAAATAAAAATATTCGTTCTTTTCAAATAAATAGCACGTTTTGTTAATTAATTCAAATCTCACATCATTTTGGGTCACCCTATAGAACAATTCATTCGTTTATATCTATACTTTTTTCTCTTCCCTGAGTTTTTACGTGTAGCCCTTCCGGATTGAACCCTTCCTATCACTCCCTACCCGCACCTAGCTAATCTAACCTAACTACCGTTGCATTCACGGCCCTATCAAGACGTTACGCCTAGCTTGTGGCCGGAAAGAACAGGAATTATCGTGATTTTTTTCTGGAAGAACGTGTGCATGTTTTGCATTTTCTTTTACATTAACCTTACGTCGACACACTGGGTCATTTTGACCCGGATATATTTTCAGTAAAATGCTCAATTTTCCAAAATTGGACATTTTTGGAATTTTTTTAAAACGATTTTATTTAGCATTTTCCGGATTTCAATTATCCAGACATATTAAGAAATGATTAACGCGCATCGGGGAATTTTTTCAATAAAAATCGACAGAGGATTGTTAATAGCAGGTAGATGAAGTACTATCCGCGTCAAATTGAACCAGTGGATCAGAATCGTGGCTAAATATAAGTGGGCCAAGTTGGACGAGTCGAAAATATTTTACTATCGTTCATGTTGGGATTTATTTTTCAGAAAATCGTGATAAATTTGTATAAAAATTAGGTATTTGGCGAAGTATTATCTGAAGAACACTCTGTATTTTTTGGAGTAAAAATATTTACTTTATTAATTGAAATGAAATGAAATGAAATGAAATGAAATGAAATGAAATGAAATTAAATTAAGGCAATGGCCTTCTGAACCAGGTTATTTAATATAAAAAAATTTAACGGATGTTGTTAGTATATTAGTTTATCCTATATTTAGTCGAAGAATTATTCGAAATGTCAAATTAAAAAAAAAGTTATGCGTGGTCAAAGTGCGTGTCTTGAAATTGGCCAAAAATGGGTATTTTTCGTTCATCAAATCGACAGTATACATCGGAACAAAAAATTGTTCGATCAATCACTATATTTTTACATCTAGAAAACGCCCTAAAAATTTCAGAAAGATTGACGCAGTAGTTTTTGAGATATTTTGCTTATCTACTTTGAAAACGTACTTTCAAGAAAAAAAGCGTTTAATGTTTCGAACGACGCTCCGAATGCTCGGACAGGCGTCAACATAACAGCCTACAAATCTGTCAATTTTGATCCGATGACCTAGAAATTTTTGGCGAACATTTATAGGATGATATACTGTCAAAATATATTGGTTTTGAAAAGGGTGATTTTGCGGCTTTCATAGCTAGGCATAGCTCCTTTGAGAGTGGTTTTAAGTCTCTTTTACAATTTTTGTATTGACAAGTATTGACAAATGTGGCAGATACAATGATTTGTGCGATCCGCTGTTTGAAGAACGTCCTTTGCAGTGACCACTGCTGCTCGGAAACAAATCCTTCGAAATAAAAAATCAAACAATTTAGTTTTTTCATGGAAGTATCAAATGCTCGGATGAAGGAGTGAATAAAATATTCATGTTTGAAAAAAGGGCCGCATATATATATATATATATATATATATATATATATATATAATCGATTTAGCTTATCGGCACGCTACGATTGCTTGAAATTTAGACATCTCTATTTGGCACACTCTATATATACACGGGGTGTCCCATTTTAATCTTCCAGCTGATTTATCTCGAAAAATACTGCTCCGATCAAGTATTGAGTATAATAAAACTTCTCGGGTTCAAAACGGGACGTTGAAAAAAATCTTTTTGATCCGCAATGCAAAATAGTGACGTTAAGATGATCGACAGATTTAAATAAATGGACCATGAATTTTTTTACCAAATAATTTGATAGGCCAAACTAATAACTATTGAAGGAAAAGTTGTTTGATAACGTTTATAATTTTTTGGTTGGCATACAATGTTTTACTATTTTAGCGCTATTCAGGATTTTGGACCCACAAAGGTGTTTTCTAACGTCCTTTTGAACCTCCAAAGTTTTATTATGCTCAATACTTGATTGGAGCAGTATTTTTCGAGATAAATCAGATGTAAGATTAAAATGTTATATTAACCCGGTATATATATCGGGTGTTTCATGTACCGATATATATATGGGGTGAATCCGGTGGACTTTTCCCTGACCCCCGCCAATTCGTTTGATTTCTTTTTATCTGATTCCATTGACTCTAAAAGACACCCTGAATTTTTTTGACGTTTTTCGAAACAACCCTTAGTCAAAAAAATGTTTTTTTTTCCAAAAAAAAACGCTCCGCTTTAGAAACCTGAAAAAATTCCCATAAATGCGTGATTATATGTAAAAATTTATACTTTCATACGAAAAAGTATTTATACGAAAAAGTTATACTTTCACTGCTGGTGGTAGCTTGAAATTTTTTATATATAATCATGCATTTTAGGGAATTTTTTTCAGATTTTTAAATCGGGGCGTTTCTTTCGGAAAAAAAACAAATTTTTGTGACTGACGGTTGTTTCGAAAAATGTAAAATAAAATCAGGGTGTCTTTCAGAGTCAATGGAATCAGACAAAAAGAAATAAATCGAATTGGCGAGGGTCAGGGTAAAGTCCACCGGATTCACGTGGAATATCCCATATATATAGATATATAATTAATCCAATAAGCGTGCGACACGCACGTGAATACGTCGCTCTCTCCGCTGTTCCTCTTTATATGCTTGCGATTAATTCGTTGAATGTTAATTATTTCTTTTGTTGCCCTCAATCACGACAATAATGCCTCTTTTTTTATGGATCGTGGTGTGATTAATCTCGGACAGGTATACACACACACACACACACACACTTCTCGTACGGGCTGTTAAGGACATACGTTGAAGAGCGCGGGAGCCCGCGTGCCCTGCTCTTTTTGTTGCACCGATATATATATATATATATATATATATATATATATATATATATATATATACAAGGTTTTTATTATAACTGCTATGCGATAGCTCCTTCGCACCGTTCACCCATTCGTTATTATGGATACGATGAGATGAGAGAGCGAGAGGGGGGGCGGGAGAAATGACGGAGGAGGGCTAAGAAAAAGGAAGAGAAACATACTAAGCCGGATGGCAATAAAAATTCCACGTGCTGGCAATTGCGTGTGGGTGTGCTCTCAATTTAACGAGTATTTATTAATCCCGTCCGTTTTTGTTGGCATCCGTTTCTTCCATACTTATCCAACATTTTGAAAATTCCATCAACCACATTTCCTCGCTCATTAGCCAGGAAAGAAAAATTGTGAGCCGAGCAAAATGTTGATGTAACCGCAATCGGCTCTGTTAGCTTTTTTTTTCTTCTGGAATCAATATTTGTAGGAGTTTTCGAGTATCGGGTTTCTAGGGCTCTACCCGGTGTATATTTGTATATTATTTCTGGTTTTTTTTCACCCTTTGGGGTAATTGTACCTAATATACTGTCTCGAATGTAATATGGTGTGAGAGAGAAAGATAGTATATAGTATATATATATATATATATAGAGAGAGAGAGAGAGAGAGAGAGAGAGAGAGAGAGAGAGAGAAGCTGTAAGGAGGTAAAGAAGACGCCGCGGCGCCGACGGGCTTGTATCTTCTTTTTTTCTGTTCTTCCACACGAGCACAACGGAAAAAAAGTTGTACCCGAGCGAGAGCGATACACGAAGAGCTTCGGGGTGCCTGGAAAACGGAGGCAATAAATTGAAACGCGCGTACTTCGCTCCTTGGATGGCTGTCCGGTTTACCGGCAATCAAGTATATATGCCCCCGAGAGAGTCCGCGGCGTTATACTCGCGAGCCCAGATGCTGATCGCCATACTTCTTCCTCTCAATACGTTACACCGGGAGCTCGCTAATTTTTTCCTCCTTGAAAACGTTTTCTTTGTGCGCTCAATGTACTTGCCGCGCTCGTGATTTCGCAATACCATACTGGTGCAATAGCAAAGGCTCGTTTGAACGTAATTCTTTTATTTCGAAGCTCCAATACGAGCTGGAGAGTCGAAGACTTGGATTTATTTTCTTCTAAGGATGGAAAAAAAACTTCTTGGGTGATCGTGTTGATCAACGAGTCTTCCTGAGCTTTGGGCCCAAATACAGGTTGATTTTCAATATTTTTTTTTTTTGTGAGAGTACGGGGATGAAGAGATCGGGATTTCTTATACGACTAAAGCATAGTCTTGCCAAATTTGAGTTGACTAGGGTGATCTGAAATGAAGAATGAATAAAATGTACTCTTAGTAGGTGTAATAATGGAACTTTTGGATTATTGAATATTTTTGAATTTTTGGAAATTACCATACTGGTAGGCGGTAGAAAAAAGTTCAATTACCGGACAAAAAGAGACTATAGAAAAATCGGTAATTCTTTAGATAAGTGACTTTTTCGAGCATTTATTTTTTTTTGCTATTTTCTCATTTATTGGGTTATAGATGATGATATTCAGTCGGGGGAAGCTATGAAATGTTTCATTGACAATTTTTTTACGAGCTAAAAATCGTTATAAATCATTTCGAATTTTTTAAAAATCCAAACAAGCGCAATATAGGCGACGAAATGTTAAAAAATGCGCTATTTTATTCACGTTTCCGCGAACATCAACACTCCATTACTTTTCAGGGGAAGGGGTCAATTTTAGCTTCCCCCGACTGAACTTCATCATTTATAACCCAATGAATGAGAAAATAACAAAAAATATTAGGCTCATTTTTCGGAAGTCACTTATCTAAAGAATTACCAAAATATCATCTCTTCGCACGATCGAAGATGTTGTCAACTATGCTCTGTCCAAATTTGAAGTGAATCAGAGCAACAGGAAAAAGGGAAAATTAACCCAGTGGGTGGTCTGAATCTGCACGAAAATCACCATAACTCGGTCGGTTTTTCGAAATTTTACAAAATCTCTGTTGCAAATTGAAGCTTATGGTATTATGGTCCATGGCCCTTAAGGTATTCCTTTCGCTAAGGTATTTTGTGGGTTTATAAGGAGGGCCCTGAATATTTGGTGAATTGCAGATTTAACATTTTTCACGACGTTCAAGTTTGCATCGTTGGAATGCAACGAAAATTCCGCTTCTTTATTTTCTCCAATTTCTATTGGCAAATCTTAGCTTCGAAAATCGCCCAACAGTTCATAATTTACTCATTTAGCAATGTATAATCTAAGTTTGCAAAAAAGATTTTTCGAAATAGTGAAAAAACGAAACCAACAAAAATCGAAGAAGAATTTGCGTTGCTTTCCAACGATACAACCTTCACGAGCATCATTTTTCTAAGTTTTATCGTTAAGGGGCTATACCCGTGTGACACTTTCAAAAAATCGATTTTTTTGCCTTTTTCGACAGTTTATACTTTCAAGAATATGCTGTAAACATTTCACGGCCGTATCTCTAATACTCCCCGAATGGCAGCCTTTTAAAGAGCAGCCGCTTGTAGGTATAAAATGCCCCAGTTAAATCTTTAAACGCGTTTTTCTCGAAATGAGATTTTTCAGATTTGCTGACATTGTAAGTCAAAGAGTAATTATCCGATTGACTTGAAGTCTGAACTGAGTACTCTTGAATATATTTACTCTACAATGACGTAGGATATTTTTGATTGAACGAAAATTGACGATTTTGCATTGACAAAAACGACCATTTTATTGGCAAGAAAACACACTTTTTTCATAACTACGCCACTTTGTTAGATTTTGATACTTTTCGAAAATCCTACGCCATTGTACAGGAAATACCTTCCAGTTTAAAAATATTTTTTCCTTTTTCGGTTTCGGCTACTCAATCGGCCGGAGTCATGTCAGCAGTGGAGGAACTTTTTTTTTAACGCCTCCGAAGGCAGCGGATAAGTCGCTTAGATCTCAATATTTTTCTATGAAAAAATTATGTAATATACGTCAAATATAGCTAAATATATTTTCAATTTTCCGAAACATTTAATTGGATACTCTTCTTCCAAAAAGTTCCCAAAAATCATTCGTTTTCAGCGTTCCCACGGGTATAGCCCCTTAATATCGTCTTCGAATATTCAGTTTATAAATTATTAGATAGAAATATGGCCAGCGTGTCGTCGCCATAATCTGCCGTATAAATGAAATGATTGTTGGAATCGTTATTTTTCGTCAAAAGTTTTGTTACATGGCTTGAAATTTGACCACTATATTGGTATGTCTTTTTACGTCATTATAGACTAAAATTAGTCAATTGATAAGTATGCAGGTTCGTAAAAGGAATACCTTAATTTACGAGAAGATTCCTCGAAAACTCGTTTCGTGGAGTCCTAGATAAGTCCTTAGATAAGACAAAATTTGTTGGCAAAGCCTTTATTTGACATGTATAAATACATAGGGAAAGGTGATTATGAAGACATTTGACTCGAGGCCGTCCTGCCAGTAGCCAAATGTGCTGGTAGCTGATGTAACGTTGATATAACGGGTTCAAAATGTCCCTTGCCCATATATATATATATATACACATATATGGGCAAGTTTTATCAGGTCCCTACGATGTACATAGTTCAAAACGTGTACACGATAAGCAAGTGCGTAGTACATCGTGTACTGCCTAACCGTTGCGACATGCATAACAGGCTCGCTATGTACACATCAGAGATTTATTCTCCGTAACTCCATGCATAAATCTCCTACTAAGCAAACCTGTGAAAAAAAGAATAAAAATAAAAAATAAAACCAGTAGAGTCCCGTCCCAGAAATATTCATGAACGTGGAATTGCTCCAATAAAGCAGAAGAGTAATGGACACAATTAAATTTCTCAGGTAGCAATTTGTTGGAGACCGTGGAGGCTGCATTTTTTTGACAATATGACACACGTGGCAACCTGATCTCGTGCCCGATCCATTTCCAGGCTGATCAGATAGAGAGAGAAAAAGAGAGGGAGAGAGAGAGAGACAGAGAGAGAGAGAGAGAGAGAGAGAGAGAGAGACTGATCGATTGATGCATTTATTACTGCTCGGTTATAACACGGGGAAAACAAAATAATATCTACGTAGAACTAACAAGATCCGATGAAGGCAGTATTTATAACGGAAGAAATAAATATTGATATGGGATTAGACATGAAGATGGTACTGAATTTTGCATCGTCGTAATGCAACGAAAATGATTTTTTTCGTAATGCCCTTGTTTGGCACATTTGGAGACGGAAATTACTGAAATATTTTTGCGAATCCTTATTAAAAATGTATAACCAACATTTGTGATAAAAAGATTTTGGATAGAAAAAATTACAATTAAAATGATTTTAGATAATATAGATATTGATCGGGGAGCTGGCGAATTTATTTTATTTTTTTCGTGTTGTTTAAGAACACCTTTGGTAGCTCCGAAAATATTTTGCATCAAATCCGGTCTAAACACCTCAAAGTTTGTTGAAAGCTATCTTTTCAAGCAGAAACGGACTCGTCCATCGCTGACTGGGTGAAAAATTTGCAACAGATGACCGCAGTGATGATGATGATGACATTCAATGCGATTGTTGTGAGCCTGACATGGAATAATTTGTGTAGGATTATTAAGGCCTTAGGCCACAGTAACGGGTATAACATCATGTCCGAATTTAACAATTTTTTTTTCGTATGAAAAAGTGATTCGCTCATAAAATTAATTACACATCTATTTAGTATGAATATCAAGCTGTTAGAAAATATAGATATTTGTTTTTTCGATGTACAAAATGGCCGATTATTAATATTTTCTTTTATTATATTTTTTTAGGCGTTCCGCGACGTGACATTCAGCATTCACAATTTTTTTCCTAAAACAAAAAAACAAAAATTCTCGTCAATCTACCTTAGTTTACTTAGAGAACTACATACGGAATTTAAAAAATATTGTCTCATTCAAAAGTTGTAGGTATTTGAACTCGAAAAAGGAATTTTCAGTGAAAAATTTCGTATAAAACTGTTCGTAAGATGAAAAGTAGTCGATTTATCAGAAATTGCGTAGGTACTTCTCTGCGAAATGCAATTAGGAACATAACTATGAGGTTATAAAGGTGGGCTTACGTTATACGCTCAAAGTCGGTGAAAAAAAATGTTCTTGCTATAAATCGAATAGTAACTGATTCTTATGATGATAAAGCATCGTTTCAGCGAAAAAATCGATTTTTTGAAAATTCTACTGTGGCCTTGTCCCTTAAGCGCAACAACTTTTATATCTTGCTATAAAAAAAAGAAAAATGTTCTTGCTATAAATCGAATAGTAACTGATTCTTATGATGATAAAGCATCGTTTCAGCGAAAAAATCGATTTTTTGAAAATTCTACTGTGGCCTTGTCCCTTAAGCGCAACAACTTTTATATCTTGCTATAAAAAAATGAAAAATGTTCTTGTTATAAATCGAATAGTAACTGATTCTTATGATGATAAAGCATCGTTTCAGCGAAAAAATCGATTTTTTGAAAATTCTACTGTGGCCTTACCCCTTAAGTGCAACAACTATTATATCAATATCTATAATATAAACCTACCAAAAGAATTCATGAAAATAGCCTTCTTTGTCGTCTAAAGTGAGGAGACCCCTTAACATTCGACAAGACTGAAACCGAACACTACCCGCGCCGCCATTGCGGTTCGTGCATTGACATTATTTTTTATGCGATTTTAATTGAAACGATGTTGTTTTACTTCTGCCTTGAATAGACCTCTTTACGGACACGTGCCGCAAATAATGAATTATATATATATATATATATATATATGTGTGTGTGTGTGTGTGTGTGTGTGTGTAGCAGCATATCCGTACAGGCGAAAACGTACGGTAGACACGCGATCGTAGGCTCGCTATAAGTCTCGCGTATAATTTCCGCATGTGTGCGATTCCCGTGCAGAGAGTTACTGGTTGGGAAACCGAGGCGGTTAGTACGAGCCGGCAACTTTCGCCAAGAGATGTCGCCAGGAGCCACGCGGGAAGGCCTCGCCCGCGTCCTGCTCCGCCATCCCCCACCGGAAGGGTTGATCCACGAGCAGGACTCCTGACAAGGGTGCAGCGAGTCGCGTTGATCGAAAAAAAAGTGAAAACCGAAAAATTCAATCGTTTGTGAAAAATTGTGAGGTTTGGAGGTTCCTAAACGAAGACGGGGTAGTCATCCCCTGGATCGAGGGTGGTAAATACGCATGCTCGGAAAGCTTTCCCTCTCTCGCTTCCACCCTCACTTGCCGCTGACTCCGCTCTCTCGCCGGAGTAATATTTTATTTTGACAGTACGCCCTAAGCCTTCAAGTTCGGTCGATCCTGTGCCCTCCATCGTCTTTTTCGGTCTATTGGAAATCAGCTCGGGTTGTGCGTCTTCATCGATTGCTACGTCTCGGTGTGCTCGAAGTCGGAAGCTCATTCGATCGGCGCCTATCTTTAGCTTTCTTCTTGATTGACGTTCTCGTGCCGCGTGTCCAGAGTCTCCGGAACCCGGAGGTGTGAGTGCGTTGACGCGTGTGTTCATGTGCCGATGAGAGTGAGCAAGGAAGCGAGGTGTCGAGGTCACGAACCGTGGCCATAGCCAGTTACGAAGCGATTGCGGGGTTGACGAGGGCAAGCATGAACGACGTCCGGCAAGCCGAGTCACCTGCCCCGTGATAATCGGGTCAGTCGATAGTCCGCTCTTCGAAAGCACCCCGCAAGCCGAGCGGATGAACCCCCGAGCCACTCTAAAAGAAGCATCATTCCAACCTGCCGCTTGCTCTCAAGTGACTTTGCGTTGAGGCCTGCAGGGCGTGAATCGACAATCCGCGCGATCCACCCTCATCAGCGATGTCCAAGATGCGGAGAATCAAGCCAACCGGAGTACAGAGGGATGAAGAGTGTCTTGAGGATTGGATGAATTTGATACTGACGGAGAGGGTGCCCATGCTGAACGATCCTTGCTGGTGACAGGCATTTCACCAGGGATCGAATGCATTGGCCTTGTGGTGGCCCAACCAACGTATCAACCACTATCGAATGAATTTGCACGTGTGCTCTGATTGCCGAACAAAAGGATTAGCTGAAACGCGCGCATCGGACTCGGAAGCTCTGCACTGAGGATGGCTCTGTCATTAATGGAAATCATCACCTCAGCGCCTCGAATGTATCTGCGCTCCGTTGCATAACGGAGGCCGCAATCCAAGAAACATGAGTCAATTTGATTGGAAACTCTTGAGACGCAAGAAGGTACAGGCAATAAGACGAGGGGGGGGGGATACTGTAATTAGGGTTGAAGGGGATTCGTTCCAATGACGTGTTGTTTATGGGGGACAGCTACGAAGGTGTGTGTAATAATCTAATGCGTAAAAATTGCACATTCACGTGTGTAATTTTGGTGCATTAAGGGCGGGGTAAAGTATTAAAATTTTTTTTTTTCATTTTTTTAAAAATTTTTGAATGAATGCATAATATATCAAGAATATTGTGTTATAATTTCAAGTCGATCGGAGTAAAATTGACGAAGTTATGAGTATTTGAGCGTCTGTTGCTCCATGCCGGGTTTGTACTGGACGGCAGTCTGCGCGGCGCACGACAGTAAAGAAGAAAGAGTTTTGCGTAGACAAACGCAAAAAGATGCTCTCGATCATCTTGATGGAAGCCTTTTGCTCTACGGACCTT